>CAWUDS030005914.1:0-43512 GCA_963859935.3 Lathyrus sativus | reverse complement strand
CTCTGAAGTTGAACTTCAACAGGTACAATTCTCAACCATTTCAACTCAAATTTGTTGCAAAGATATAGTCCTTGATGTGTTGATGCTGTTAGGATTGTTAGATTTTAGTTTTGGTTGAGTTTTGATGTTCAATTTTCAAATCCGTGTTTACTTTTTCTTCTGGTTTTTTTCAAATCGAGTAAGCTATGGTTTAAAGAAATATAACGCGATGATATGGTTGAGATCGTCTTGAAAAGACGCATCAAATAAAACCACCATGAGCTCCAATGGTTATGGTTTGTAGGACCTTTGAATTTTTGCAATTCTCTGAGATTTTCAAGTGGCTGGAGGTTGAAGATGATGATCTCATCGTCCATCATGCCACTTGTTATAATCTTGTGTGTTTGACTTTCGCTGGTTGGAAATGATGAGATTGACTCAGATCCACCGTGGATGCGCGCTTTCTGGCCCTTGGATTAGCCACGTCATTTAGTGATCTCAGATCCAACGCATCTTGTTTTTATGTTTTATTTTCTTTTTATAATTTATTTTAAGATTCATTTTATTTTCAGAAGTTCATAGAAAATTAATTTTTTTATCAGAAAAATACCAAAATATTTTCAAAAATTTTCTTTTATTTTTCTCTTTCTGTTTTTTATTTTTGTGCATTTTTATTTTTCTATTTGCTATTTTTCTTGAATTTTAATTTGTTTGAGCCAATTTTAATTAGTTAAAATTTTTTTAAAGCATTTTAAAATTATGAGAAAAATATTATATGATCATATGATGGTTTTGAACCTATGGTGATTTTCTTTGATTTTTATTTCTGGTTTTGCTATTTCCATGTATTTTTGATTTATTTGGTTAATTTTAATTAGTTTAAAATTACTTTTAAGCCATTTGAAATTATGAGGAAATTAGCATATGATCCTATGATGGTTTCTGACCTATGGTGATGTTGTTGGAATTTTTTTTGGAGGTTTAACTATTTTCCATCCTTTTTTAGGTTTTATTTGCCTTTTTATTTTGTTTTTATTTGATTTTAAATTGAAAAAGTGACGTGATTTTGTTTTTAATTCATGTTTGAGTGCTATTCTGTCCTTCTTCAAGTCATTTGAATGTTTGATGTTTGTTTGATGGTTGTTTCTCTCGGATGAATGATTTGATGTTTGAATTCTTCTTGAGGCATGTCCTTGATTTCCATTTGTATGATCTCTCTTGTGTATGCATGTTTGAATGTTGAACTTGTGGATCATGTTGATGTGTGGCTTCACTTTATTTTCATGCCATGTTCTCATGCTTTTCCCTTTAGGGATTGTTTGTATGCATGTTTGTTTGATATGGTGTTGATTTGTGTATGAATGGTATGCATGCCTTGTTGCTTTGTGCCCTCTCTTTGATCATTGGTATGATTTGAGTATGTTGTGTTGTGCTTGCTACCCTACCATGTTTTTATGCCATTTGATTTCATCTCATCTTGCTTTGTGATTGTGAATGTTTTTTTGATGATTGGATGGATAATGATGCTTGCTTTGTTTGAGATTGAAATAAATATGTGTGTTGTCTTCATCTTGGTTTAATAATGACTTCTTGTTTATCCATTATTCATTCTTCTTATTTCTTTATCTTTCTCTTGTTTTTGGAACTTATTTAAGCTTCATTCTTGTTTTTACTTGTGTTTGCTTGTGTTTGCTCACATGATCCCTCAGGATTCCCAGTCCCTCTGTTTAAGATGGGAGTATGAGAGAGATTAGGCTTTCAATCTTTTGCATGATAACAATTAGGATAGTCCCTTTCATCCTAACTTTAGGTCCATCATTTGTATGATAGCATTAGGTAGACTTCGTTTTTATCCTAACCTTAGGACCATTTTGTATGACAACATTAGGGTTTTCAGTTTCCCTTTAGTGTTTTCTTTTGTGTCTTATCTTCTCATCTCAAATAATCTTAAGACACCTAATAAAGAATGATGAACATTGTGCACCACGAGTCTTAAGTATATGAGAAATGATGAGTGAGGGGTTTCTCCTTACTTGTCTAGAGTGTTTAGTGTATGCCCTTTGGGCGATATGTGATGCATTCACTCTTATGTCATAGTCTATAGTGCAACATGAATCTTAAATAAATTTAACTCACTTCACTAAAACTCACAAACCAAATTTGAACCTTTTTATCCTTCGGAATTGTTCTTAAATCATTTTCAGAAAAGAGTACGTTACTTTTTCGTTCTACAACAAACAGGCATCAACCCTAACAGCTGGATGGGAACTTAACGTCACTCATAAAAAACACTTAACCAACCAGTGGTTTAGTTTACCTGAACTATGTTTGCTCTAATTTCTCATACCAGATGAGGATACATAGGCACAAGACGACGATGTCTTAGCAAGCAACCTTCCCCTCATCACTCGTAGGACAGTGATGTCCTATCGAGTCTCTTTATTTCTTTTCCCTTCCTCGTTTAGCAGTAGATTTTAGATTACTCACCCCTTTTTTGATAGACAATAAGCGTGGATCCCATTGAGTACAACAAACGTGAGGGGTGATCATACCTTCCTCTTGCGTAACCGACTCCCGAATCCAAGATTTGGTTGTGATGACCTTGTCTTTTCCCGTTCTTTTAGGTATTATTCGAACGTTTCCTTTACCTCTTTTTGGGATAAATAGCATTCAGTGGCGACTCTTTTGTTTGTTTCCGTCGGCCCTTTTCGCAGTTGCGACAAGATGCTTCTAGGGATATAGATGTCATCATAGAAGATGTTGTTGCTCAAGATGACTGAGGAAAGCAAGCTGTCTCTGAAGACCAACAACAATCTGAAGATCTTGTCTCAACACTACAAATTGTTCCATCTAAAAATTTGAATGTTGCTGCTGCTGGAACTTCATCTTCTGGGGTAGATCCAATAATTCTGAAGACTCTTGCTGAGCTGAAGGAAGACAAAGACCTGGTCAACCAGCGCTTGGATAGGCAGGAAAAGATGTTTGAGCTTATCCTCTCCAGACTTCCCCCGCATAACCCTAACCCTTAGTTTTTCAAAACTTTATGCACTTTTGTTTGTGTTATTTTTTATTAAGTGTTTGTGTTTGTTTCTTTTGTTATGTACTTTTGCGCCTTCTGGCGTTTTTATTTAAGGAATTTGTTTCTTTTTCTTTTTCTTTTTATTTTGTCTATGTCTTTTTGATTTTTGATAAAAAGGGGGAGAAACATATTGATTTTGATATATCTATACTCATGAATTAGAACCCAAACATTTCCAAAGTTTCTGCTAACAATTACCTCGAGAATATTCTATTAGGTATTTTAGGGAAAGTAATGAACTATCAGAAGCTCCTAAAGTTTTTTTTAGATTAGATCTTAAGACAACTAATCACCGAAGAAATGGTTTATGAGTTAGAAGAATTAATTTCATGGTTGAGAAAGACTTCCAAACAGACATTAAGTTTGTAAAGCTTTAACCAGTATCTGAAGATCTTTTAATCAGATTTCAAATCAAGCTAAATTTTTCAAACTAGGCCTTTGAAGCAAAATTCATCAGAAGTGTTGACTCTGACAACCAGAATTCTGGATTAGTTCAAGTAACTTCTGAAGAAAACCAGATTATGATAGAAGATCATTCTGGCTCTGCAAAAAGGTTAATCATGAAAGTGTTATTTCATTCTGATTTTATCTTTTTGGGACTGTACATCTCAGGGGGGGAGCTTTGTGCTTCTTTCTGATATGTATTTCTGTGATTACCCTGTACGATTTGTTCATCAAAGTACATTGTTTTGACATCATAAAAAAGGGGGAGATTGTTAGAACAAGATTTGGTTCTATGTCCATACCTTTGAGTTTTGATGATAACAAGGTAGTATTTGTGTGAGAATAATTTTTGTACCCTAACAGTTTTTTATTGTGTAGCTTTAATAGCTATTTCTGATTCTGAGAAAGTGACGTGCAACGTCATCAGTTTTTGAACTTTGTGTTCCGAAATCCGTTTTTACGCTGATTCACTTCTAAGAAGACGCCATGTTGCTGCTGCAATGTTCTCCTGGTTTCTGCTTCTCAATGTGACTCTGATCATCAAACTTCTAAAGAATGACAAGCTTATGAAGTTTCTAGCTGAAGATTCTGAAGATCTCAAGTCAGACGCTGACGCTAATGTTATCAAGGTTCTTATTGATGATTATGAAGATTCTGATTTTGAGCTACATGATTCTTCTGTTCATGCTTCATTAAATTTTCATCGGAAGCCAATGAACTTGATGATAAGGATAAAGGGTACGTGATCAAAATGGTACATTGTACAAAACGAAATTGTTCCTCCACTACCTGTTTTTGTGGGCAAAAGAACTATACTATTTTTCATACTGTCACTATTCCGTTAGTGGATAACTATATTTTTCGTATCCCTGATTTTCCCTCTAATGGTTCCTTTCTCATGCTATATATATGGGTCTTGGAGACTTGAAGAAAGTTTCCAAAATCACAAGTTTGTTTCTACATGAAAAGCTTTCAACCTTGTGTAAACCTTTCTTTGACTATTTTTGTATTTTCATTTGCGTAAATCTGGCTGTGGAGAAGCAATTTTTAAACACACAATCTTTATTCAAACTTTTTGTTTGTAGTTCCTTGAGGGACCGGTTAGGTCAGTATCCTTGAGAAGAAATTGACTATTTGTATTTGTGGATCGTTAGTTACCAACTGTTGCTAGTGCATTTGTAATCAGTTTATTATAGTGGATTAAGTCTTTGTGTATAAGGCGGAATCACCTTGGCGAGCAGACTGGATTAGCTTTAAGTTTCAAGCGAACCAGGATAAAAATCCTTGTGTCTCTCTAAATTTTTCAATCTTTTGAATGTTGAATGTTTTGAGTTGGTAAAAAATTTTGTTTTGAACAACCAATTCAAACCCCCTTTCTTGTGTTTTTTGCACCTTCATCTTTCTCATTTGTTCTTCATTTTTTCATCTTTGTTTTTTCACATGTTCTTATTCTCTCTCTCTCTCTCTCACACACACACACACACGCACAAACACACACACACACACACACATACACACACACACACACATACACACAGAGTTAAGATTATGTTTATTGTTGATATTATAATGTTTTTGAGTTTTTGACAACGAGTCATTCTTGGGTTTGATTCTTGCCTCGGTCTTAGTTTATGCTCTCCCCAAAATAAGTGATAGGTTGATCGTCCAACTTCTTACTTTGGATCTTATTCTAACAAGTCTACTTTCCCCTTGAGAGGATCCTCGCTTTCCTCTAGAGACATTTTGATAACAACCTCTACTGGAACCAGAGATAGAGTTGGAAAGGAGATGTGAGTGTCTCATTCGCAATCAGAGCTTTCCTCCTCTTAAAGAGATTATTGAGTGATGATAAGTTATATGCAAAATAGAGCAAAGGATGGCCAGCGTAATGTTATGAGACTGGAAAAGAAAATGTAAAGATAGTTTCTCATCACTGAAGAGATTTTTCCTCTCAAGATAGATGGTTGCATCCACAATCTCACGCGTAACCCAATCTCATGAAGGTTCAAGAAACACAAGAAAGGGGGGGATTGAATTGGGTTTCAAGTATTTTAGATTTCTACAACCCCAAAACAAAAGCTTTGTTAGACAAAGATGACTTATCTAGAGGGGGTGAATATATCCCAAGTAAAAAATACTTCTTTACAAAACTATTTTCAAAAATCAATGCAACAATGCCACCCTACAAACCCTATGTTTGATGTTAATTCTAACACTTTCTCTTCCCTTGATCTTAGCTTGATCAAGTCACTTAATAGTACCAGTTTGATTCACCGTCTCACGCTACTCCTTTGCAAGAAACACTGTTCTTCAAAGCCTTTACTTGATCAAATCCAAATTTCGAATTATTGTAACCTAAGATCTACCATTTTGATTCACTGCCTCACGCTACTCCTTTGCAAGAAACTCGTCGTTCTTTAAAGCTCTCACTCAATTGAATCTAAATTGTATAATCTTGTCCAAAACCTTCAAATTCGTAATTGATCTTGAAGGAAAACCCCACCTTGGTTTTCTTATTTGAAACCCACAAAGATCTCAACCCAACTTAAAGTTCACCAACCTAAATTGGACATTATCAACACTAAATCTAGATGGAACCTAAACAATGAATGATTATGTGTACTTTGTTTGCGTGTATGCATAGAATTAAGGTTGGAGATGATGAACACACTTTGGAACCAATTTCATTTATGATTTTCTCAAAAATTACTTAAAAAGAATGATGCATGTATGAAGTATATATATGACCAAGTAAGAGGCAAAAGGAATGCAAGACATTTGGAAAAATATGCAAATTTTCAAGATTTTTAGTGCATGTGTCGACCTATTAAGTCGTAGGTCGACTTGTAAGATCATGTGTCAACCTATCCAGTCCGCACATCAAACAAAACCTACATGCTTTAAAAAAGGAGTATATGAGCCAACCTGAAAATCGTATGTGTTGACCTATAGTGAGTATATGTCGACAGATAGCTATTTTTCACATGTAAAAATTAGTTTTTGATGCATGAAACCCTTTCTTTGATACATGAACCTTTTCTAAACCTTTTCCAAAATATTGTTATGTTTCCTAATTCTAAGATGCACATTTAAAATTAAAGGATACCATCCAATATACATAAACGCTAAAGTATCCTAGTTTTGACATCATACAAAATACATCTAACAGAAAATTGTACTCACATACTCCCCCTTTTTGACGATGTCAAAACTTGAG
This sequence comes from Lathyrus sativus, assembly GCA_963859935.3. NCBI lineage: Eukaryota > Viridiplantae > Streptophyta > Magnoliopsida > Fabales > Fabaceae > Lathyrus > Lathyrus sativus. The sequence continues at coordinate 36,793 of CAWUDS030005914.1, read as the reverse complement.
ATAATGTGTTTTGTGTCTTCATGAAGGCTCCCCCTGAATGTATGTATCATAGATTCACAGCTGCATATGTTGTAAAACTTGAGACGGTGTTTTTTGTGTATTCATGAAGGCTCCCCCTAAATGTATGCATCATAGCTTCATAACTGCATAGGCTTCTCCCCCTTTGACAACATCAAAAAGAGACAAAGCAGGTTATTATCTATATCACATAGATAAACATATTACATTTACCATACATATGCGTTTGCAAAGATAAGAACCTGCACTCGCATATAATCTACATACATGAAGATATACAATAGAAATTAACATAACATAAATAGAACGACAACATAACAAAATTACATAATTGTCATCCAAGGTAATACACATAATAAAACCATTGTCTCATATTTAAACAAATAGTAACATTGTCAAGACATAACTAAAAGAAAAATAAACAAAAAAAAAGCAATGCACGATGATTCAAAGTATGAACTCCAAAAAAGTAATGCTCCACAAGACATGTGACTAAAAAACATAACAACATAGCACTTCATCATTATCCACATCCCCTAGGCATTGGCCTCACTCCATGATGCCAACCTACCCATCATTACCAAAATGATAATCCAAGAAATCAAACATTTCTCGATAAAATTGAGCATAATGATAATGATTCTTATTCTGAGCAGAGATAATATGATTATTCCTAGCAATCGTAGCTGCATGCTTTGCTTCCATCTCATTACGCATAAACACTTGACTTTCTATTACATAAGAAGCAAAGGCTTCAAAATTGGCATCTTATGCAGTCATGTGCTCTTGCATTAGACGAAATATCTCCACTTGAGGAGCCTCAAAGGCATCTCGCCTCCTACAACCTTCCTCATAAGGATCATCTTGCCTAAGCTGCATGTTTTGTAGCATAGTCATGATGGAAGATGGATCACCAAATTCAGCACTAAAGCTATTACGATGAGCATCCTTATATGTATCATCTTGCATAAAAGCATCATCTTCAGGAACATCGTGAGAAGTACTAATTTCTTGATCATCAACCACACGTGTCTCAGCAACATCATCACCAAATTCAGCTGAATCATCGAAATTATATATCTTCCTAGCATTCTTTCCCATACAAAAGTAATACACCCGACATTTTAAATCCCAAAAGTATTCTGTGTTTGTTAGGGTATGCTGGGATAATTCTTGAGCCTGACCCGAAGATCTATACTGAAGATTCAACACCCAATGTTAAAATAGTTCAAAATCTTGGCAATCATGGAAACATAGCAAAATGACGTTCCTTTGTTATAGGACTTGATGGAAAACATCTGAGACACTAAGTAATTTTCCCAATTAATTTTACTCTTGTTCAAAATAATATAGATCAGATGAATTTGAGCATAGTCTATTCTTGAGAACCTACCATTCTTTGGGAACAGGATATGAGAAACCAGCCACAACAAAATCCTAGGAACCATCTTCAATTAACTAGTTATTATAGGATCATAACAATCATATAAGCAAGGAGCCTTAAGCAACTGATTCAGATATATGTTCCACTCAAAATGTTGATGAAGGTTGATATCCGTCACTAATAGTTCAACATCAACTTCAATAATAGTAATACCAAATAAAGTCTTCCAATGATCATTAGTGAACTTATAAACAGTATTACATATGGTAAAATTGAAGGATGAACCACACCTATCATGTAGCCCATATTAGAACACGTGAGTGAGGTCTTCATTGTAGTCGCATGTAAGCTTCAGAAAGTAATTAATTTGTTAATGCTCAACAAGACTCACGACATAAGCAACTAGCCACAATAGGTTTCCAAACATATTGTTGTTCATAACAAGTCAATGTTGGTGTTTTTCAAATTCCTTAAGACACCTAGTTGAAACCAATGAAAATGGAGTTTCCTGAATTGTAGCTGATGTAGTAGCCTTACCCTTACCTTTAGACCCACCCTTGGTTCTTGCAAGCTTAGGTGCCATGGAGATTCGTTCAAACAAAATTCACAATCCAAGTGTTTGATGGAATGTGTGAACGAGAAGTGAAGATGTTTGAAGGATAGATGATTTCACACAAAACCAAATAAGATAAACATATACAAAACACACAAAGGTGTGAAGTAAAACTAAAAAATGAGTGCAAATTTGGAGTTTTGGGGAATTTGGGTGAATGAGAGTTTTAGAAGATGAAATGAAGATAATGAATGAGATTACCTAATGATTTGTTGAAGATTTGAATGTGGACGATATATGGTGAATGAATCTAACAATATTTAATGACAATTTGAAGTGTTTGCAAGACCCAAGAAAAAATGAAGACTTTTGGAGATTGAGTGCATGTATGAGAGGGAATGAGAAATGATCCAAAAATGTCTTATATGTCGACCTGAAAAGGTCATGAGTCGACACATACTGAAACAACAACGTGAATTAGAAGCCAATGCTCAAATGAGCCAAGATGTGCTCCAATAAAATCTTCATAACATATTGCTTTTCATTTTGCCTATAAAAACAAGCCAATCCAAAGGAACAACAAGGGGAATTAGGATTCAATCCCCATTAACGGTGCCACTATTCTATGTTGGAACTAGAATTTGTGTTGGTCGATGATAGAGGACCTTAAATTGGTGATCCTGATCTCAAGTGTGGTGGGAAAAGATGGACCTATAAGGTTAGCACTCCAACACCCAAGTCTGTTTAGAATCCAATATGAGTAAAGTGAAAAGTGGATATCAGAAAGTGTACCTTGAATCTCACATATACTAACTTTATATATTGGATTATTATGATTGGGCTTGCATCTAGTTGAGCCTTTGCTTTGGGCCTTTGGTCAACTTAGAACAAACGTGTACTTGCCATTCAATATTGGCACATAAAAATTATCTTGATTACTTGGTTTATAAATTAGATAATGAATGATAAGAGATTTAATCTCAGAACTCAAAATGAAAATTCAAATGCAAATACAAGTATATTATCTCATACAAAAAGTTATGGATTGCGAAGAACAAGGTAATCGAATTTATCTATGAAAACTGGAACACCTTCTACAATGATCTTTCATGATGGTTGTTGGCAATGAAAACATTTATCCCATGTACTATAATAGAAATAAAAACATTCCCTACAATTTCAAACAAGGGAACCTAACTCATTTATTCCAAGATCTTCCATCACTTGTTCATGGCTTTCCAACCATGTACTAATGCTTTTCATATTGCAGACTTGTTATGCAAGTTGATGAAACATGGTTGTATGGTAAGTATAAGGAGACATTCTTAATTATTGTTGCACAAGATGTGAATGATAAGATTTTTCCAATAGCTTTTGCATTGGAAGAAGGTGAGACAAGAAGTGGTTAGATTTTTTTAATGAATTTTTGAATGCATGTCACCCTTAAGCCAACCTTTGTTTGATATCTGCCAAACATGAATCTGCAACAAGATCATATAATGATTCAAGAAAATGGATGGTAATAACCTCCATCTTCACATATGTACTACATCAGACACATTGCATAAAACTTCATGGATGAGATCACAGACAAAGAACTTCGCAAAAAAGTTGTTATTATGGGTAAGATTACATCATTAAAATTATATTGTCTATGTTTGTTATAATGGATATGCTTTGAGCGAGCCTACTTTCCAATACTACCGCGAGGAAATATGTTAAGCCATCCTATATGCTTTGATATAATCTACTTACTATAGGTTGGGACCTCTATTTGGGAACCAAGAACATGTCTTGACAAAAAATATTGGCTTCAAGGCAAGTATGCATAGATAATTTCAATAAAGGGATTATGGTAGAAGTTCTACAATCCAATACTCACAATGTTATGTAATGAGATCGCCTGAGGTACTATTTCATGGCCCATGAAAAAGTTAAACATGACGAGGGTCGACCATTAGGACATTTCAAATTTGACCTCTAAAAACAATGGAATTAATATAAGAATTTTAAAGCTTTCCATGTACCTTGCTCACATGTTATCAAAATATGTTATAGTATACGTCAAGATTACTCTATACACATATAAATGAATACAAAGTTGTTAACATATTTAAGGGCTACAAGGAAGCTTCATTGGACTTCCCCATGAAGAACATTGGCCTCAATATGAAGGATTTACATTTTTCTCCGACAACTCTATGCGAAGAAAAATAAAGGACACCTAAACATCACCTACATTAGAACCAAAATGGACAATATTGAGAAAAGGAAGAAAATGTGGGATTTGACGCCTTACCGGCAATAGCCGCAGAAATAGTCCAAATGCTAAATACATTTCTAATTAACTATGTTTGTTTATTTTAAATTTCACCTTATAATCAAGTTAATAATTTTCATATGTCATTTCTTTTCTATAAAAAACACGAAATATATTTAAAATTAACAACTTTCAATCACAACACAACATGACATAAACATAAAATAAAGTTAGATCAATTAAAATCTAACAAACTTCTTAGACAACTAGTCAATGACAGTACATACAACAAATGACCCATTAACTCATTTTTCCACTTCTCCTATATGTGTTTAAAACATACAATGAACATCTAAATGATCTTGTATATGATCTCAGTCATATAAGCAGGTTCCATTAGGTTATCATCCTTCAGCGGTATGTATGGACATCAATATTCTAGTTTTCTTACTTTTTTGGTTCAACCACCTTATTGTCAAAAAATCATGTTGATGGCTACAACCAGTGTTTTGAAATTCCACTACAGATTTAGACAAATGCTCATATGCTTATCATGATCATAAAACACAATAGTCCAAACAGACATGATTACGAAGTATGTGCAACTAATGAAATGAGTAATGATTATACTACTTTATAAAACTCTCCTATTTATAAAGGTAAATGCTCATTACACCCTTATATGTGCATCCCAAATCCTTAAAAATCCAAAATTTCCTTTCATGCGTCCAAAGACGCATCTACAGGTGCACCCAAATCACACCAAAATGCACTATTATGAGATCCACCCCATTTTGATCAAAATATGGTTCAGAGATGCATATCACTATAATATTTAGGGTGTATCTGGAGATGCATCTCTGAAACATCCCCTGAAGCTCTTTAATAGGTATTAGAAGCATGGTAGTCGTAAGGAGGTAATTACTTCAGAGATGCATCTTGAGAAACTCTTTGGATGGTTTCAGAACAACACTATTCTCCCAACATTATAATTTTTTGAGGCCAAGTTATATTAATGTAAAGTCAAAGTAAAATCACAATAAAATCAAGTTTAATTAAAGATAAATGAAAGTAAAAAGTCATACATTAATTCAAAAATGCATTACCATACATAATATTTGTTCGAAAGTACAAAAAAAAGATACATCCAAACATAAACTATTGGGTATATCAAATACCCCTACTTTCTCCTCCTCTGACTGTATTGTACTATATTTCGTAACACGGAAACCACGTTCTCCACAAGGGCCAACTAGGAAATCCCAACCTTAAAGAGTCTTGCCTTTATGCCTTCTCAATCCATCTCCATAACACTCTGACAAACCGCTGTCATGCTCTCAGTATGGTCATCCTGAGCCTTAAGTACCTATTGGTTAGCCAACTTACGTGGTATTCTAAAAGCGTCTGGTGTCATGATAGGGTGTGACACCCTATAAAACAAGGTCATATAGCTATTTGTATAGGCTCATCGTACAAGAGCTATTACCCTGTGATATTCCTTTTTTACCAAGTGACTGTCGAAGTTGTCAAGTATCACATCGAGATCTCTGCGGTGGACGGTGGGAGGAGTAGACTTATAGGAAGGTCTCGAAATAATCTGCAAATAGACAAACTTCTCCATCACTCGCTCAGGTAGATAAGGAAACATCAGGCCTGACCCACATGCCAACCACTTGGAGAATAAGAAAATGACATCAAATGGATGCGTCTCGTGTAACATCCTACTCTACCCATTCGCGTAATAAGTAAAAATACGAAAAATAATTTGCGGAAATTAATTAGAGTTACACACGTAGGATGCCACATCAACAAAAATATCATCATGAAGTATCAAATCACTTCATATCTTATTCCTTAATAAAAATAAATAATTTGATTAAACAGTGAAAAAAACCAAATGGTTCAACACTAAGGTTCCAATTACATCAAACTCCATAAATATATGGTTCAATAACATAAAATAAATCATGATACATAATAGATAACAAATAAAAAATAACATTAAGAAAATAAAGAAATCCCCATCCTTCCCGTGTTACGTATCAGAGCGACTCCTAAGACCCGAACAATATCAACACATGCTCCAAGCACTACTCATGTGCATGATCATCTGTACTCCCCAAGGAGTACATACACAACAACAGAAAAGGGGTGAGAATTACATCCAATAATACACTGTGAAAATCACATGCTAATGAGTAGTTTTTATGCAAATCACACCAATCATACCATCACAACGCACATACAAGTGCCACACCAATACTCGACATATTCAACCCACATTCAATCATATACATATTCAACGCGACTCAACTGTGATACCATCACAATCCACGGTTCCTTCATTGAACCCGATTCCTGTTGGAATCTGGATAAGTCATATGCATTCCTCTGAACTACAACTTATCTCCACTCGACTCCCACATGGAGTGCGGACAAGACTAGGCACCTATCATGGATTCCCATCTAGCTCATCTCCATACAACATGACATGAATGCATGACACACAATTACGCACAATATAATAATCATTCATGCATAACTCACAATCCTCAATAATCACTCGTGAGCCACATACTCACTGTATGTCCCTCCGGAATTACCACCATAGCCCAAGACCGTCCACATGACAACAGTTTAGGCGCATTAGCATCAAACACATCTCATAAAGACAATCACGTAAAATCCCATGTTTTATCATATTTACTATCATTACCGGTTCCCCTATGTTCCATTATATCATTTTAGTCTTACGGATCAAGAGAAACTGCATCGCGTGCGAAATCGGGACAAAAATTGTGAAAACGGGAAAATTTCACTACAGCCCTATCCATACGCGTATGGCCACTTTTCCTCGTCCCAGGCCAATCTGCTGCAGAAACCCATTTTTGCATCAGTGCGATTTCCCCCATTGGAGCACTACCAAGCTCCTAATTTAGACCCTAAACATTTGTATCAGTATACTCTTAAATTCCTAATTCTACTTTATTAATTTTTCATTCTATCAATGTTTTCTACCATTAGGATCCATTTTTGTTAACCCCAGAAAAACCCAAAATTTCAGATCTGTTTCCATATCAGAACCCAACAACAACAGTACATAATTCACAAGAATTTAATATTCAAAATCACCATGCAACACATATTTATATCATAACAGTACACTAATATAAATTTACAACAGATACCACACAAACATGCAAACAATCTAGAAGAAGAAGGAATACACAGAAAATCCTAAGAGGGAAATGAAAATCTACTTGCACACAGACTTGATGTTATACCTGATGTTATAACATCAATTGTATCCTGGAACACTTGACAGAATATATGCAGTAAATAGAAACAGTAAATAACACACAACAATTGTTCACCCAGTTCAGTGTCAACAACACTTACATATGGGGGCTACCAAGCCAGGGAGGAAATTCACTATTAGCAGTATCAATTCAGAGTTAAACCTCCAGTTTACACTTCTCACTTAATCACTACCCAATGACACTTCAGCCTAAAGACACTCTAGACCTGAGTATACCCACTCACTCCCCTACTATCACAAACCAGTGATATCAGTTATAATAGCAAAACAGTTCTGAAGAGACACTTCAAAACAAAACACCTTGATCTTGCTTCACAGCTTTGATCAAGACCACATCACTCTTGCTTCACAACTTTGAGTGTTAAACTCACCTAGGACCTACCTAATCAAGACAATTATATATAAGCTTAATTGCTTGAGTTACAAGAATTCCTAAGACACAAGTGGAAACGTGAAGCGCAAACAACTTCACTCATAATGGACTCTTACTCACACACTGCTCGTCTTCTAAATCTGTAAGAGCTGCACTTTAAGGATTCCTCCTTCTGCTTTTATAGCAGGTGCAAAGTCCTTGGGCCTGGGCGCACACTTTAGGTTTTCATGTTAAACCTAGCCTTCAATTATTCTGCACGCCTGCCTCATTTAATCAGGGACATTTTAGTACTCTTAAAGCTTCTAAAATGTTTCCTGATTCCCAACTTGAGCATCTGTTTCTTCTCCTGATTTCCAGCTTGAGCATCTGTTTCTTCTCCTGATTACCAGCCATTAGAAAAACAAACTCTTCGCTTGATGTCATACTATGCTTGTTGTGACATCCATCTGTGACATCCAACTTAACTATTAAAATAGCTAAGTGAACTTACCCTGCACATTCCATAATTAGTATGCTCTAATTTCATACACTACCTGCATACATACTAATATGATTTGCCACAAAATACATCCAATCAAGAGCACTTACAAACTCCCCCTTTGGCAAATTTTTGGCTAAAACCCCTTGGTCCAAAACCAGAGATTTACACACAGCAGAAGACTTAAACCTTTACCTATCTTGCAGGCAAGTTGTTGGATTCACACTCAGTAAGCTCTCAGCTCACCAGCCCAAACTGCACACACACACATCTGCTAGTTGTCACTACAGAAGTTACAAACCTCAGAGTAACATTATGGGTTACTCCACCTCAAACTGAGGCACTTATCAGTTAAGTTACACCATCTTGCATCTACAACAGTTACATAACTTGAGTACCTTACTTGGTTACTCCCCTTCAACCTGAAGCGCTTTTCAGTTGAGTCACACATCATGCATAATCTGCAGTTACTTATCAATATCCAGCCTGTTTGGATGTTACAACATCAGGAATGACATCCTGAATTCACACATTAACACTCTGACTTGTTAACTCAGACTTCAGCAGTCTCACTTGCTTGTGGACAGATCCGTGCTACTCCCCCTGCAGGGATGCACCACACTCACAATCCTAATCAGTTCTAGCCAATAATCAGAATTCTACACATGCTAGCATTCAAACATAGCAAGTTTATCACACCCAAAGCAACTCAAAATCTGCAGCAGATCAACAGTTCTATCATACTTTCATTCAAGATGAGCTAACATGCTCAACCTACACCTGCTCTTCCACCTGCCTGGCATAATCACTATGCAACATTAATTGTTATAAGCTGTACTTATCTGCAGGACCTATTCTTCCACCTGCTCTTATTATCACATAATCTCTCATAGTCTCTCCCCCTTTTTAGCCACAAATTAAGATCTAACTAATCAATTAGTGAAGATAAAAAATTGTAACATTACACAGTCAGAGCAATTATTTCATTCTGCCTACATAGGTTCATAAATTCTTACACCAGATCATACCTCACACACACAGTCTAGTGCGGCTAGTGCATCAACCTGAGCCATAACACACTACTCTTCTTCCTCTTCAGTAGAACTCTCCATGTCTTCTGAGGTGCCTTCTTCTTCTGTCTCATCTTCAGTTGCTGACTCTCTTGCCCTACTGTTTTCCTTAGACTTCTCCTCAGTTGTTTGACCTTCATTTTCTGATTCAGCACTGTCGTTGTCTTCATCAGCACCCTGTGTCTCCTCTTCTTGCTCAAGAGTTCTAATCAAACTTTCCAGTTTCACCTTTCTTGCTTCCAACTCCTTGCACGTGACCTTAAGCATGGCAATTATCTCAGTTCTGCTAGTGCTTGAGGTTCTTTTGGAGGTTTCCTCTATAGGTACAACAATGTCAGGCACATGGGATCCTTGAAACAGCTTGTAGCTGAAGGACAGGGGTGTCTCTCTTTTGCAATCCATATCATTTTCCTTGATTATGTTGGGATACAGATCACATATTATCCCACATATGAGAGATGGGAAGGCAATTGGTCCCTTGACACTATAGCTTCCAGCATGTTTCATTGTCTGTTCATGGATGTATACCCCCATAGTTGAACTAAGCCTTAGTCCCCACATCATATAGAAACCTCCCAAGAATGATGGCCATAGTGGTCTTGTGGTTTGTAGGCACCCAGTTTGCAGCCCCAACCTTGTGCAGCATAGCATACTTAACACTAAGCTTGCTTGCTACAAGCTTTCCATTGGAACGCCATTTTCTGACCTGTTTAGCTGTGATTGCTTGACACACTTGATGGTCTGAAGCTTGTACTTCAGTCAGCCCTTCATTTGGTCTCCCCAAGTATTTGTTGATAATTGCTGTTGTAAACTTCACCCATTTCCCTCTCACATATACTTTCCCATATTCACTTGACTTCCTGTCAACACTCTCTCCTGACAGATTGACTATGAACTCTTTTACCAGGATTTCATAACACTGAGGAAGCTAAGTCACAGTCTTAATCAACCCAGCCTTGCTGATCAGAGCCATAACTTCCTTGTTTTCAAGCACATTCTGAGCAAGCTCCCTTTCAACAGCTAGTCTCTTGTGGTAGACATATTTCCATCTGTTTACACTAGATGGATAGTGGAAAGAGATGTTATCAATGGGAACTTTGGGTATGCTTGCAACCAGCTTACTTGTGGGAGGTTTTGGTTTGGTTTGAATGTCAGTGACATCCACAGCATCATCAGAATCAGAGACTGAGTCTGATCTAGCTCCAGTCTTCTTCTTCTTGAGGTCCACTTTGTTCCAGCCCTTAGGAGGTCCATACTTAGGCCTTTTTGTACCTATCTTCTTTGGAGATGTTTTTGGTTCAGCAACTTTCTCAGCCTTCTTTTGTTTGGGGGGATTTTGATCAGCTGCCCCTTTTCCCTTATGCGTTATTAGCCTTTTGGCTATTCCTGGATTCATCTTGACAATGAGATCATTATCAGAGTCGTCTTCTAGGTCAACTACTTTAGTATTTTTGCTTTTATGTGGGCTTTCATCAGTGGTTTGCGCCTTCTTACCTTTGGCCTTCTCTTATGATGAAGGATTCTTGGATGTTGTAACATCCTGCAAGTCATCTACTTGTTCAAGAGATTTTGGTTCAGACCCCTTTGTAGGTATATTCAGAACACTTGCCACCATTCCTACGTTTGTCTGGCTTCCTCGTCCTCTAGAACACCCGATTCAATAGCAGAGGGACCTTGAGTCGAATCAAGAGTTCTAGGTTTTCTTGCATGCAACTTTCTTGGTTTTCTTACCAATACTCCCTCTGGAGTCATCATGTTTAAGGGCGCTATCTCTAATACTTCATTAGGTTCATGTTTGACATTTCTTGTAATTCCCTTGGGGTTAGGGTTTGGATGCTGAGACATAGTGCCGGTCTTTGATCAAGAGAGAGAGAGAGAGAGAGAGAGAGAGAGATCTTTCCATGTTTAGAACCGTTGTTTTGGTAGCTGAAGGGCTTATGCTGGCACCAAGAGTGTGAATGAGATGTTTTATACTTGATGGTGGGGTGCGCTTTCCCAATAGGAGGGAACTTGCCTTTTTGACTTTTCATTAAAGGTTTTAATTCCAAGGCATAATTCCCGTTTATAGCTAGTTGCTATAACTTATTACAGAGACTAAATCTCCACTGATCCTTCCTAACTTGATATTCCTTAATAATACTTATTTTGATGAAGCCTTGGATGTCACCGAATAATGTCATAACATCAGGAGTGACATCTCTTTCTTTTTGCATATTAGCTTCCATGGACTTCATTAGTTTCTAGTACAGCCTGTTTATCTTACTTTGCTGACCATTCATTAGGAGTCTCCTCTGTCTTAGTCTCTCATATAACAAGCCTTTTGAAATGAGCTTTCCAGCTTCCTTGGCTGTGGTCCTACTTACCTTTTGTAGGTGTCTGCTCTTAATCATCCTAGTTTGCTCCTTTCCATTTAACAACCCTGTTTTGTCACTTCTGGCCTCCCATAGGTAACACTGGTTATTGGATTTATGCCCTCTCATTACCTCCTTACCTTCATTGTTGACAACCATGCACATACCTTTTGAGAAATGCACTTTCAAACCTTGATCACATAATTGACTTATGCTTATGAGGTTCACATTCAGTCCCTCAACCATCAATACATCTCTTAGGCTTGGAGTCTTATTGTTGTTTAGTTGTCCAACCCCTGTAATCTCTCCTTTAGCTCCTCCTCCAAAGGTTACATGACTTGAAGAATAAGGTTTGAGATTTGTCAAATACTCCTTAATTCCAATCATATGTCTGGAGCAGCCACTGTCAAAGTACCAATCCTCTTTAGTTGGTATTCTTAGGGAAGTGTTGGCTGTTAAAGCCATAGCCTTTACAGCCCATTGTACTTGCTGTCTAGGCACTTCCTTCTTCCTTGGTTTGGCTTGATGCTGCCTCCAGCTCTGGTCGACATGTTGCTGCCTTTGGCCATTATTGGCATGATGATGCATCCCTTGGCCATGGTTGACATGATGCTGCCTTTTTCCATACTTTCCCTGGTTAGCAACCTTTTGGCTGGGAAATCCATGCAACCAAAAACATATAGCCCTAATGTGGCCAAGTTTCCCACAATGATATCACCTATGTCCTTGGAACTTCCTTTTGACTTGGTTCCAGTTTTAGTGGGGTGGATGTTGTGACATTGGTCGTGACATCCTTTTCAGCTTCTGAATCTCAGGTTGTAACTTCTTGAGTTTCAACACAGGGTTTGTTCTTTCAATAAAACCCAGTCCAGACCTATCCTTTGAGTTCTGACAACTTTGAAGAATCTCTTCTAAGGTGTCAGTTCCAGGATTAAGCATCCTTATAGATTTGGACATTTGGTCCAAACTAGATTTTAATACTCTGACCTCACTTCCAAGTGATTCTATAGTGCTTAGGTGCTCCTTCTTTTCAGATTCCAACTCTTTGATGAGTTTCTTCTGTTGTTCTCCCTGCTGGAACAGATCATGGTGTTTGATGTGAAGTTTCTGATATGAGGTTGCAAGATCCTCAAATGTCATGTCTTCTTCACTCGAGTCATTATCAGAGATGCAGACACTGTTGAAAACAATTACATTTTTTGCTGCCTCACTATCTAACTCACTTTCTGAGTCTTCCTCAGACCAAGAAACAGTCAGACTCTTTCCCTTTTTCTTGAGATATGTGGGACATTCTCTTCTCACATGGCCATATCCCTCACACTCATGACATTGTATACCTTTGCTTTGGCCAGTGGTGTCTTCATCTTTCTCTTTTCCACTCTCAGTGCTTCTATTTTTGTCATAGGGTTTTGACTTCTGATCTATCCTTTTGATCAGTTTGCTGAATTGTTTTCCAAGCAATGCCATTGCTTTTGACAGGTTCTCTTCTTTTTCCCCATCTTCTCCTTCTGTCTTCTCTGTAGTGCTTGAGACAAAAGCAATACTTTTGTTCCTTTTCTCTACTGCTTGGTCACTTAATCCCATCTCAAAAGTTTGGAGTGATCCAATGAGTTCATCCACCTTCATGTGGCATATATATTGAGCTTCCTCAATGGCAGTCACTTTCATTGCAAACCTCTTAGGTAGGGATCTGAGAATTTTTCTTACCAGCTTTTCTTCAGACACCTTCTCACCTAAGGCCCCTGAACTGTTTACAAGTTCTAGCACATTCATGTAGAATTCATGAATTGTTTCATCCTCTTTCATCTTCAGTCCTTCAAATTTAGTGGTTAGCATTTGAAGTCTAGACATTTTCACTTTGGATGTTCCGTCATGAGTAGTCTTGAGAGAGTCCCAAACCTCTTTAGCTAGTTCACAATGGTGTACTAACCTGAAAATGTTTTTATCTATGCCATTGAATAGTGCATTCAAGGCTTTAGAATTACCAAGAGCTAGAGCTTATTGCTCCTTATTCCAGCTTTCTTCAGGGATCAGTACTGATGCTCCATCTTTATCAGTTGTCCTTGGATGTTCCCATCCTGAGTTCACAGCTCTCCATGCCTTGATGTCTAATGACCTCAAGAATGCAATCATTCTTGGTTTCCAATAGTCATAGTTAGATCCATCCAGAATTGGTGGTCTATTTGTGAATCCTATATTCTTGTCCATTATAGCAAAGTTTATCTTCCCTAGATCTCACCTAGATTTAAAACAGGCAGGGTGCCTGCTCTGATGCCAATTGAAAATCTGCTTGCACACATACTTGATGTTATACCTGATGTTATAACATCAACTGTAATCTGGAACACTTGATGAAATATATGCAGTAAATAGAAACAGTAAATAACACACAGCAATTGTTCACCCAGTTCAGTGTCAACAACACTTACATTTGGGGGCTACCAAGCCAGGGAGGAAATTCACTATTAGCAGTATCAATTCAGAGTTAAACCTCCAGTTTAGACTCCTCACTTAATCACTACCCAATGACACTTCAGCCTAAAGACACTCTAGACCTGAGTATACCCACTCACTTCCCTACTATCACAAACCAGTGATATCAGTTACAATAGCAAAACAGTTCTGAAGAGACACTTCAAAACAAAACACCTTGATCTTTCTTCACAGCTTTGATCAAGACCACATCACTCTTGCTTCACAACTTTGAGTGTTAAACTCGCCTAGGACCTACCTAATCAAGACAATTATGCATAAGCTTAATTGCTTGAGTTACAAGAATTCCTAAGACACAAGTGGAAACGTGAAGTGCAAACAACTTCACTCACAATGGACTCTTACTCACACACTGCTCGTCTTCTAAATCTGTAAGAGCTGCACTTTAAGGATTCCTCCTTCTGCTTTTATAGCAGGTGCAAAGTCCTTGGGCCTGGGCGCACACTTTAGGTTTTCATGTTAAACCTAGCCTTCAATTATTCTGCACGCCTGCCTCATTTAATCAGGGAAATTTTAGTACTCTTAAAGCTTCTAAAATGTTTCCTGATTCCCAGCTTGAGCATCTGTTTCTTCTCCTGATTTCCAGCTTGAGCATCTGTTTCTTCTCCTGATTTCTAGCCATCAGAAAAACAAACTCTTCGCTTGATGTTATACGATGCTTGTTGTGACATCCATCTATGACATCCAACTTAACTATTAAAATAGCTAAGTGAACTTACCCTGCATATTCCATAATTAGTATGCTCTAATTTCAGACACTACCTGAATACATACTAATATGATTTGCCACAAAATACAGCCAATCAAGAGCACTTACAGGAAAGGAACCCTCACTACCCTCTCATGTTCAGACCACCATTAAAGAATCTAATTCTCCCCCTTACCTGAATTTCCAAGCTTTGTCTCTCTTCAACAATGGTAGAACTCTGGATAGTTCTTGCCCTAGCTCTGCTTCATTCTTCTCTCTATTCTCTTTTATGTGAAACTAATTTTTCTATAACCTCTCTACTACTCTTTCCTAATTGTGGGTTATTTTCCCTAATCATCTCTATTTTATTAATTCCAATAATAATAATAATAATAATAATAGTAATGTTGCTATTATTAACGGTAGATATTCCATGTCCTAATAATAATATTAATCATAATAACATTAGTAATTATAATAATACTAATACTAATATTAATAATAATACTAATAATAACCATATTAATATAATGTCTTATTATACATATTATTATTATTATTATTATTATTATTATTATTATTATTATTATTATTATTATTATTATTATTATTACAACTACTACTCCAAGACTTAATTTCATTTAATTCATTCTACTAAGCCCTCAAACCCACCCTTACACACATACCCTTAACCAAGACAATGCCAAAATAATCACACATAATAAATCACAAAACGACTAAATAATTAAATGGGGTGTTACAACTCTCCCCCACTTAAAATATTTCCGTCCTGGAAAATGTACCTGATGAGAACAATTCCGAATACGATTCTCGCATCTTGCTCTCCAATTCTCAGGTCACACTTCCTCCAGCAGCTCCTCCCTAAGCTACTCTCACTAAAGAAATGCATTTTCCCCTTAACTGTTTTATCTTGCGATCCTCGATCCTTATGGGCATCACCTTCATGGTAAGATTACCCCGAACCTATACTTCATCCCTTTGAAGAACATAGGATAGATCAGCAATTTACTTCTGAAGTTACGACACATGAAACACATCATGCAAATACGAAAGTTCGGGTGGAAGCGCCACTTTATACGCAAAAACTCCAACTCTCTGCAAAATCTGATATGGTCCAATGAACTTAGGGTCCAGCTTCTTCTATTTAAGCACATGACCAACACCGGTCACATGATTGACCCTTAGAAACACGTGTTCGCCTTCACTGAATTTTAAGTCTTTCCTCCTATTATCATGATAAATCTTTTATCTATTCTGGGATGCCTTCATCTTTTCTATGATCATCTAAATTATCTTAGTAGTCTGTTGCACAATCTCGAGTCCAACCATAGTGCTCTCACCCGACTCATACCCGCATAGGGGTGTCCTACACCTCCTACCATACAATGCTTCAAAAGGTGCCGTTTCGATACTAGAATGGTAATTGTTATTGTAAGTAAATTCAATCAACAGTAAATGAGTATCCCAAGCACCTCCCTGCTCGAGTATACAAGCCCTCAACAAGTCTTCTAGTGATTGAATAGTCCTCTCAGATTGTCCATTTGTCTGCGGATGATAAGCATAAGTCAACTTCAAACTAGAACCCAAAGCTTCCTGCAAGCTCTTCCAAAATCCGGAAGTAAACCTTAGGTCTCTATCATAAACTATGCTCGACGGAACCCCGTGCAGCTTCATTATTATTCTGATATAAATCTCTGCTAACTTAGACAAAGGAAAACTGATGTTAATAAGTATAAAATGTGTTAATTTTGTCAGTCTATCCACAATCACCCGAATAGCATCAAAGCCTTTCACCGTATTCGGTAAACTAGTTACAAAATCCATCGCGATACCATCCCACTTCCACTCTGGTATTTCCATTAGTTACATCAAACCGGAAGATTTCAGATGTTCCACTTTTGACTTCTGGAAAGTCAAACAAGCATATACGAATTGAGCTACATCCTTCTTCATACCTGGCCACTAAAAGAATTTCTTAAGATCCTGATACATTTTTCGTAACTTCTGGATGAATACTCAAGCTACTCCTGTGGCTCTCCTCCGAGATGATTTTTCTCAGTTTTAAGGATTTTTCGACACACAAATTCTGCCTTGAAATATCAACACACCAAAATCGTCTACCTCACAGTCACCTTCTGTATTCGACCCTCCTGCGGTCATCAAATCCACCAGCTTCAGATCGAGTTTATGACTCTGTCTAATCTCATTACAAAACTTATTATTAACCTTCCTCATACTCAACATCACACTTTTATGAGTCAGTTCACAAACCATGCTCAAGTCTCTAAACTATTCAATTAAGTCCAACTCCTTAATCATTAATGTTGACCTGTGAATTGTCTTCCGAGTCAAAGCATCCGCTACAAAGTTAGCTTTACCAGGATGGTAAATTAAGCTAAAATCATAGTCCTTCAAGAATTCTAACCATCTTCTCTGTCTCATATTCAGTTCTTTCTAGTCAAATAAATATTTCAAACTTTTATGATCACCGAACACCTCAAACCTCGACCCGTACAAGTAATGTATCCAAATTTTCAACACAAAAAACACTACAGCTAACTCAAGATCATGAGTAGGATAATTCCTTTCATGTACCCTCAATTTTCGTGAGGCATAAGCCACAACCTTACCAGCCTGCACCAATACTCTGCCTAATCCTATTTTAGACACATCACAATATACCACGAAAGGTTCATCTGGATTTGGTAGAATCAATATTGGCGTTGTAGTCAACCTCTTCTTCAATTTCTAGAAACTCTCTTCACACAAGATATCCCACACAAAGGCATGACTCTTTCTAGTCAATTGAGCTAGAAGAAGGGCCAAATTGGAAAACCCTTCGATAAACCTGCGGTAGTAACCTGTTAAACGTAAGAAACTCCTAATCTCCATCATTGATTTTGAAGGTTCCCACTGAAGTACAACACTAACTTTGGATGGATCCACTGCTATGCCATCACCAGAAATAACATGTCCCAGAAAACTCACCTCATACAGCCAAAACTCACATTTTGAAAGTTTCGCAAATAACTTATTATCTTTCAAAACTTGCAATACAATCCTCAGATGCTCTACATGATCTCTTTCCAACCAGGGGTAAATCAAAATGTCATCAATAAAAACTACAACAAACTAATCTAGGTAGGAATGGAAGATACGATTCATGTACTCCATGAATACGCCTGGCGTATTGAAAACTTCGAACGACATCCTAACATATTTGCAATGTCCATAATGAGTCCTAAAAGCCGTCTTCTGAATATAATCCTCTTTCACCCGAGCTGATGGTGACCTGATCTCAAATCAATTTTACTTAATACAAAGGATCCCACGAGTTGATCCATTAGATCATCAATTCTTAGAAGCAGATATTTATTCTTGATGGTAACCTTATTCAGCTGACGATAATCAATGCATAATCTCATACTACCGTCCTTCTTCTTAACCAACAACACTGGAGCTCCCCATGACAACAAACTAGATCTAATAAACTTCTTATCAAGAAATTCTCCAAGTTGAGATTTCAACTCCGCCAATTCTGATATTAACATTCTGTATGGTGCCATAGATATAAGTTTGGCACCAGGAACAAGATCAATTGAAAATTCCACCTCTCTCTTCGGAGGCAACTCTGAAATATCATCTAGAAACACTTATGGAAATTCTTTCACCACAGGTAATTCATTAATCGACATTTTTCCCTCAACAAACAATGAGGCAAACACCGCGAACATTTTAGCTTCATCCTCCAACAAGATTCTCAATTCCTTGGTAGATATAAAATTAGCCAACTCTTCCTCCTCTGGAGTAAGAAACAACAACCTCTTCCTATAACAGTCAATATAGACATAATTTCTCTCTAGCCAATTCATTCCTAAAATAACATCCAGATCACTGAGTGGTAAGTGAAACTAGCGGGATTACACCTGATTGAATCGCACACTCAAAGATACAACAGAGTCACCACTGAACTTTATTTATTCCCAAAGGACGGGGAAAATATCGATAAAACCCAAAGGGAAGAGAAACATGTAAGGGGGTCGGTTATGCGAGAGGAAGGTACTGGCACCTCACGCATCCGTAGTACTCTACGAGAACTGTTTTTCTTACTTCTAGGATTAGATGGGTTATCTACATAAAGGCTTCTAACTAAAGAGAAAGGAAAAAGGAAAAAAAGAAAGAAAGAGAAAGAGGGAAGGAGGAAGAGAGAAATAAGTGCTCACAGAGGATTAGGGCACTCGTGCCTATGTATCCTCATAATGCAATGAGGTATTCAGAGCTCTATAGTTTGGGGAACCAGGAAAGCGAAAGAAGAATGAAAGAAGGTAGAAGGTAGCTCGCCAAGATCTCGCAATATTGTGCATACGTATCCTCACAGTGCAATGAGGAATTCAGAGCTCCGTAGTTCGGGGAACTAGGACGGAGAATGAAAAGGAAAATGATGTCAAAACCAAGAGTGAAAGAAGGGGAATGACCCTACTGGGGAACACAAGAGGAAATGGCATTGAAACCATGAAATAAAGGCAAATGGATGGTGTTGAAACCAAGAGAATAAAGGAGAAATGGACTCGAATTAATATAGGATAACATCCATAGGGGATATGGTATATTAACTGATAAACAATGGTTAATCGAAGAAAGAAAAGATTACGACTCTGAGGGGAGAAAGGTTAGTATCAACAGATGGACTGTGATTAACCATAAAAAAGAGATTGAATTTGTGGGGAAAGAAAGAAGTTGGCTTTAACAGACAGACTGTGATCAACTAGGAAAAGAAGAGTATTGAACCAAGAGAAGGTGTTTGACTCTTAGAGGACTCGGTATGTTAACTATTAAATAGTGGTTAACCGAAAAGAGAAAGGAGTTAGATTTAACCAATGGACAATGATCAACCAGAAGGACGGGTGTGGAACCAAGAAAAGGTTGTCACCCAAAGAATGGGTGTAGAACCAAGAGAAGGTTGTGACCCAAAGGAGGGGTGTGGAACTAAGCAAAGGTTGTGACCCAAAGGACTCGGTACTCTGACTGAACAAGCAGTACTTGACCGAAGAAAATTGTATTTGAACCAAAAGAAGGTTACTAACCCAAAGGTGCGAGTGTTTGAACCAAGGAAAGGTTGCTAACCGCATGGGATTCAGTGTCTAACAGGAAGACTGTGATTAACCAAAAAGGATGAGTGATTTACCAAGAGTGGTGATTAACTCAATTGAAGCTCAGTATATTAATAGATAGACTGTGGTTTACTGTGGAATGGGTGAGTAACCAAGAGAAGGTGGTTGACCTAAGAAGGGTTGGTTTTAACAGGCGGGTTGTGATTAACCAAAGAACGAGTGATTAACCGGGAAAAGGTGGTTAACCCAAAGGAAACTCAGTATGTCAACAGAAGGACTATGGTTAACTGAGAGAATGAGCAATCAGTGTTTTAACTGACAGACAATGATTAACTAACGAAAAGGGAGATGAATTGAGAGAAGGTTGTGAACTCCGCTAGGGATTTGGTATTTAACTGACAGACTGTGATTAACCAAAGAAAAAAGGATTGAGACTTCGCTAGGGAAAAAGAGAATTGGCTTTAACCAAAGAACGGCTAACCATATATGGTTAATCGATTAACCTCTTGAAAAGTTCAGAAAACGTGAAAAGATGACTGGTTAACCAATTAACCATTTTGCACAGTAAATGGTTAATCAATTAACACTAGGACAATGGTAGAAAATCAATTTTCCCAAAGCACTTCCAGCAACTAATCAATTATCCAATCCCTCACATGCTACGACATAAAATTGTACATGAAAATTACATCAATTAGCATCAATCAAGCATCAATTGAATCAATTAATCATCAAGATCAAGAATCAAACAACTGAATGATCAACTCACGCCAAAAAATTATTAGATCTACATCATAAACACGCGAAAGTGATCAAAAACAGTAAATCGAGTGAGAATTACCAATCTACAAGGCGGAGGATTGCCTTGATGATTGTTGCAAGTGAAATGTGGTGAAAATAAGCAAAGAAAAGCAGAGAATTCCAAGCTTGAGATCAAATCATAGCAAAACTGATAAAAACGCGATAAATACTCCAAATACCGATTTGCATCGAGAAGCTTGAGATGATTACTTGAATTGGAGAAGAAGCTACTGTAAATACAGAAATCCAAGTAGAAATGTAGTGGAATAAGGTTTAGCTCAATAGAAATGACAATTTCGATGTGAAGATTGTTAAACTCTAATAGTGGAAATTGAGCTTTTGTGTGTGGTTTGGGGATGAAGATGAAGATGAATTGCAGAGAATTCAAAGAGAATGTGAGAGAGAAGAGTGAAATTGAGATAGAATTGAGAGTGATGAGTGAAAAATGGTTGAGAATGATTAAGCTTACTTTTCACAAGTGTGAAGGTTTCTTTATATAGAAGTTAGCTTAGGAGTGGGCTAGGTTTGGAGTTTTCTTAGGAGCTTGCTTTGGAGCTAGCTTTAGAGTTAGTCACATCTAACTCACCGAGTCAAAAGTTGACTCGGTTAGTTATTTATTAACTCGGTGGGAGCATCCCAATGCAAGTCCAAAATCCAATGGTTCACACGCTTGGAAACAAAGGTGCATGGTGGTCTTGATTGGAAATGATGTATTATAGTAAATGCAAGTGAATTCTTGAAATGTCTTGAAGTGTCTAGAATATTCCACATGATACTAGAACCAAGTAGACCCCGAAGAAGTGGAGGAAAAGCTGATAACATGAAAATGCAGCAGAATCTGCCAAAACGCATGTGTTAATCGGTTAACCATATTTGGTTAATCGGTTAACACAGCCAAAAATTGTCCAATTTGCTTGAAAACAAGTGCTATGGACATGGTTCAAAGTTTTTACTCTTTGCTTTGATAAATAGGCATGGAAACCCTTGTATTTTGTTTGTATTGATGATGTGATTAATCAGGCTCTAAAATTTAGAATACTCCTGCAACAAAACCATAGAGAAAAAATAATGATGTGTATGCCGGCGATGTGAATGCACATGCTTTAAAGGCAAAATGGGAGGTCAAATTTTGAGTTACGACAGATGTCTCTATTTAATTCTCTTGGACCTGAATGTTCGAATTGCGCCAAATTTTTTTATTATTTGAGGTGGAAGAGGTGAAATTGGCCGCCGGCGATAAAAGAGGTGAAATTGTAGTGAGTTCTGATTAGATGAGAACCTGGCTGAAATATCTGTTGGGGAGATGGATAGTCGACAAAGAATATGCTTGATGCATATGATATGTATGGTTGATCTTACATGATACTTGATATCATGTTATGCAATGGTATAGGTTAAGATACTGTGTGGCAGGTAGGCAGGGATTGTAGCAAAACATACTCGACATCCTCAGCTTGGGAAAAAACACCATAGACCATTACTTCTACTGGGGATGAAGGAACCCTGGAAATTTTTTCAAGTAACCAACTCTTCTTGGGGAAGAACAAGGTCAGTATAATTCTTACTGCTTGAGGAAAAAGGAAAACTGAAACACCACCGCTATTGGGGAATGATATCTTCGATATGTTGGGGATGCTGCGATGATCCTGCTATTGCTGGAGAAAATCAAACAGGTCCTTGCTTAGGGCCTATCATGGTTCTTCTCGGGAAATGGGAGGTAAACCAACCTTCTAAAGAACCATAACAATGTATATTGGGGATCAAGCTTGCAATGGGGATTACTAATCATCCCTTGAGGATTTCTGGTAAAGCATGCAATATATAATGCTTTCTTTGTTGATTTAGCTTTTTATTATTCTCAATGCTTTATAGTATTATGTGATCACAAATAATCGTTCATTTTGCAAACACAATACTGAAAAGAGATAAATGAGAAATCAAATGATGAATTTTATTGAATATGAAAATATTTGTACATAAGGTGTGTACAAGGATGCAAAAATACTTGATGAGGAAATTTACAATAAATTAAAAAACAAAGTAAATGGCAATGGGAAATTAGATTTTGCATTGATTACAACATTGCTCATCATCCACTGTAAGTCTTGGTTCCAACACTTTGTATCCATTGATGATGATTTGATTGATCATTTACCGTCTGAGGTCCAGCTATGATGAAGATAGGCTCAAATGTTTGCAGTCAAATGCCTTTATCCCTAATTTTTGCCTGGATATTTTTCTATTTTTTTCGTCCACTAGGATACCCATTTTTTCCTAAGTCGCTCTTTTGGGTTTTTGAGTTGTCGTAACCCAAAATTTGACCTCCCTCTTGCCTTTTACATAAGCATGTGCATTCACATCATTGGCATACGCATGTGCACTTTTCTCTGTGATTTTTCATTCTAGGAATATTCAGGATTTTCCAAGCCCGATTAATCACACCCGCTCAAAGATATCACATCACCAAAAAAAGCATAAAATGAAGGTTTCTATGCCTATTCATCAAAGCAAAAGGTCGAAATACGGAATCATGGCCACAACACCATTTTGCAAGCAAATATGCAAGTTTTTCCTGTGGTAACTGGTTACCACTTTTCTAGGCAAAGTAGGGTAACCGGTTACCTTGTGTAAAAATGCAGTTTTTGCTACATTTTTTGTGACACCCACTTTCACTCTACATTTTGAGAGTCTACTTGGTTCTATCATTGTGTGGAACATTCTAGACATGTGTAGACAATTCAAGACCTTTCTAAACACTTCAAGACATTTGCTCCAATACATCGATTTTGATTAAGACCACCATGTTGCTTCATTCCCAAGCATGTGAGCCCATAGATTCAAGTTTGCATTGGGATGATTATCAAGTTAACTACCTAACTAACTGAGTTAACCTCCAACTTAGTGAGTTGAGGCTAACTAACTCCAAGGCTAGTTCCAAGGCTACATTCAAAGCTCACTCTGATCCTAGAAACTCTGAAGCAAAACTCTATATAAGTAAATCACCAACATTTCACAAGGAGCTTCAATCATTTTCTCAATTTACACATTCTTCACCCTTGATCATTCTCCCAAATTCTTCATTGATCACTTTCAATTCTCTCACATTCTCTCTGATTTTTATGCAACTTTCTCTCACGTTCATCTCCATCATCTTCCTAAAACCTCACAAAAGATCAATTTCTACCATTAGAGTGTAACAATCTTCACGTTGAAATTATTATTCTCTTGAGCTAAACCTCCTTCTACCATATTCCTACTTGGATTTCTGGATTTACAGTAGATTCTTCTCCTACTCAAGCACACAACATTAACATGTTAAACGCTCAAAACGGAAACAAAAAGTTACGCGTCGAAGAATCGAGATCGAACAATTAAGAATGATGAAATATGTCAAAAATAATTCACATAAATGCATCATATCAATCCATAAAATTTACATGTGAAAAGGAACTGAAACAAGCAAACAAATGCAAAAATGCAAAAAATGGGCAAACAATGCAAAGCTGCCAAAAATAGGTAAATCTGCCCCAAGTAACGGGTTACCCTATATAGGGTAACCGGTTACTTGGTGCAAAACAGCTCAGAAACGTGAAATTTGATAGGGTAACCGGTTACTCTATATAGGGTAACCGATTACCACTGAATCAAAAGCAGAAAATCAGTTTTTAAAAGCAGTTTTCAGCATCAAACAACTTCTCCAATCATCCATATGATCATGGCATCAATCAAGCACGAAATTAACATCAAGAAACATTAATCGAGCATCATGTAAACACAATCAAGCATTGACATCACAAATCACCAAGATCCAAATCATCAAAATGGATAAAAAAAATAGCAAAAACCATGGCTCTACATTGTGATTATCCAAATAAGTTCAGAACATAATTAGATCTAGAATTGCCAACCTTCAAAGCGGAGATTTGATTTGGTGAGTGTTGATTCACTTGAAATTAGCATATCCAAGCAAGAAAACCAGATATTCTTCAAGATCCAAGAGCTTCCTTATGGTAGAAATGAAGATCAAGCAAAAATGATCCAAAAAGCACTTCCAATCTAGCTTCCAAATTCAGATCCAAAACCAAACAAAAATTGAATGGGAAATTGAAGATAATGGAGATGAATGATGGAGGTTTAGCTCTAGAGTTCTATGATTCCAATGAAGAATCAAAGAACTCAAGTGAAAGATCTTTAATGGAGGTTTTGGGAGTGAAAAAATGGAGAGAAAATTGAGAGCCAATTCTCAAGAGTGAGAGTGAAATCTGAAATGAAGGGTAATTGTGTGAGGTTTGGAGAAAATTCAGTTAAATAAGATTTAGGTTTGGAATAAAAATAGGTTTGGAATGAGGATTAACATTTGGAATGGAAATTAGAAGTGGAATTAGGAATTGAGTGTTTGAAATTTGGGGGGAAATGGTGAAAGTTGAAACAATTTTATATCCTTCCAAGTATGATCAAGTGAAATCAATGGTTGAGAATGATTAGAAATCGCACATGCTAAAAATTCAAATTCTTGGCCAATTTCTCTTGAAGTAACCGGTTACTCTGTATAAGGTAAGCGGTTACTCTATTCAAAATTTGCCACTTTCGGCGCCAAATGGAGGGAATCCTGCACAATTGTTCGTTGCCACTTGTTCTGAGCTCCGTTAAGCCTCTGAAACTTGCTCTTGAATATCATAACTATGAGAACAGCCTGAGATAGCATGTACGCCGTCTCCTGAGCTGAAAATTAACTTGTTAAATAAAATAAAATTGACTGTACGATCGATGGGCAAAATAAATGCTTGAGCCTCTGATGCTCGTTGTTTAAACTCTTGCAATTAAAGGGAACCCTGAGCCATGGAAATACCTTGATCCCATGTCTCGAGAATTAATGCTATGATATTTAGAAATGTAAAATGCAGAGAAACATAAGGCAGTAAATGTTAAAATGAAAGGGTAAATTTTGGGGTGCTACAACTGCACCTATTCAATCGACTTGGACCTGAAGGTATGAAAAGCAACCGCTTTCAAAGATTCAAGGTAGAAGGTGATTAAATACAAAAGAACCCAGAAATTTGCATTCAATTATGATGTACGGAATTGGAGCCCGGTCATACGTCGTCAAAAGAATTTGATGGAAAGAAAACATAACCAGAGAATCACATCAGTGAACTTCAGAACTACTTCATCAATAGGAATTGACGAAAAGAAAACATAACCAGAGAATCACATCAGTGAACTTCAGAACTACATCATCAATAGGAATTGACGAAAAGAAAACCAAATCCAGAGAATCACACAGTCAATGGGAATTGACGGAAAGAACACAAATCCAAAGATCACATCAGTGAACCTTAAAACCACATCGTCAATAGGAACTGGCGAAAAGAAAACCAATCCAAAGATAACATCATTGAACTTCAGAACCACATTGTCAATAGGAATTGACAGAAAGAAAAAAATTCGGAGAAACACATCAGTGAATCCCGAAACCACATCGTCAATAGGAATTGACGGAAAGAATACCATATCCAAATAACCACCTCGTCAATAGGAATTTACGAAAAGAAAACCACATCTAGAGAAACACATCAGTGAATCCCAAAACCACATCGTCAATAGGAATTGACAAAAAGAAAACCAATCCAAAGATCACATTAGTGAACTTCCGAACCACATCGTCAATAGGAATTGACGGAAAGAAAACAAATCCGAAGAAACACATCAGTGAATCCCAAAACCACATCTTCAATAGGAAATGATAGAAAGAACCAAACTAAAGATCATCTCGTCTAAAGGTAGACGGGAAGAAAACCAATCCAAAGATCACATCAGTGAACTTAAAAACCACATCGTCAATAGGAATTGATGGAAAGAAAACAAATCCAAAGACCATATCAGTGAACTTCAAAACCACATTGTCAATAGGAATTAACGGAAAAAAAGACATATCCAAAGATCCACATCGTCAAAGGGGTTTGACGGAAAGAAAACCAAACCAAAGATCACCTCGTCTAAGGGTAGACGAGAAGAAAACAAATCCAAATATCACATCAGTGAACTTCAAAACCACATCGCCAATAGGAATTGACAGAAAGAAAACCAAATCCAGAGATCACATCAGTGAACTTCAAAACCACGTCGTCAATAGGAATTAACGGAAAGAAAACCAAATCCAAAGATTGCATTAGTGAACTTCAAAACCACATTGTCAATGGAAATTGACAGAAAGAAACTAAATCCAAAGATCACATCAGTGAACTTCAACACCACATTGTCAAAGGGTTGACGGGAAGAAAACCATATCTGAAGAAACACATCGTCAAAGGGGTTTGACAGAAAGAAAACCATATCCAAAGATCACCTCGCCTAAGGGTAGACGGGAAGAAAACCAATCCAAAGATCACATCAGTGAAATTCAAAACCACATCGTCAATAGAAATTGATGGAAAGAAAACCAAATCTAGAGAATCACATCAGTGAACTTCAAAACCACCTCGTCAATAGAAATTGACAGAAAGAAAACCAAATCCAGAGAATCACATCAGTGAAAGGGACTTGGCGAATTTATTGGGGAAACACATCGTCAATAGGAATTGACGGAAATAACCTTCCTGGGGATGTCATCATCAAAAGGCTAATGGACAAAGTATGATCGACGCATTATTTAAAACCCAAAAGAAAGTAAGCAGATGAGTTGGCCAAAAATTCTGCTGGGGATATGTCACTGTCTTGATTGAAGGGTAATTCGAGTTGCCACGAAAGGTACCAAAACTGGCTTATGCTTCACACGCATATGTTTGAATTTTTTTCTATGGCGTAATGCTCCATACGAAATGGAAATGCTACGCATTTGAGGATGCAATGCGAAAATGCTTATGAGGATGCAAAAGGACCACTCCAGCAAAATAAATGCTGAAGAGACAAAGCCAACTCTGTCGAGGATGACAAATTGAACTGTCTCTGGGATCATAACTCTGCTCGATATCCTAACCAAACTTCTATTCTGAAGGACAGTAGGAACAACAGACGACTTCTGGGGAAAATCACTGAGATTTGATCTATTGTCCCTCCATGGGGAAATATATTACCTCTATTGGGGAAACACCAAGGACGATTAGACTGTGACCTGCCGGGAAAACCAACCATTATTAGAGACTTCACTGGGAAGAGAAAATTAATAACCAAAGAAGATACCTACTCCACTAGGGGATGATGCCAGACTCACTTCTCTGTTGGGGCAATGATCAAATACGCCAACTTTTGCTGAAAAAATTATAGATCCTCAATCCCTAGTTGAAGAATACTACTTAGCACAACGTTGGAAAATGTCAACAACCATTAGACTTTTACCCTTTTGGAGATAAGCATTTCACGAATGGACCTTGTCTATTAGAGATGATTTTGTCGTTGCTTGGGGAAGCATCAAACTCTTTAGGTCTTGCTAAAAAGGATATATGTTGAAATTCTGCTAGGGGAGAAACCAAAGTCTTCACTGAAAAGTTTTAACTCTACTGGGGGTGCCATACGTTGGCTATCAACATGAATCCTGCGATGTCCTGCTACAAAACTCTGAACCTCAGATATTTGACTCTGATTAACCGTCTTCTAGAGGGGATAACTCTTCGTGCTCTTGAAATGATCTGTTTCAAAATGAGCCTTCGAAGTAACTTTGCCCCTGTCTGATTGGACTTCGAATTTTTTTTGCTGACTCTCGACATGATTTCCCCAGATTAACCGATCCTTAGGGAGATTTCTCGAAATAACTACCCCATATTAACTGAACTTTGGGGGAACTTCTTGAAGTAACTGCCCCAGATTGGCATCTTATGACTGAATCCATTGGCCACACGCTCCTTAACATATCTGTCCAGAAATTTCCTCCTGACAAGATAAGACTTCTTGACTGACATTCATTATGTAAACCTCATTGATGCCAAATACCTGTATGCAAGCAGATAATGTTTATTCTGAGAATGAAAATTCTAATGCAACGCACATGCTACTCTTGAAGTTTTTGTAGAAAAGATATCGCCAAACTTTGTGAACAAGTCACTAGTTAAAATGCAACACTGACTTTTTTTTTGAAATGACACCTTGCACATGCAATACCAACGAAATCTTTTATCATAACTCATGGGAGTCAGGAACGCTATCTCGTTGAAGTACGCCTTCAAAATAAACCCTGCTTCAATTAGGACTTTTGAAGGTTGTATCGTGGTCTGATTCGCAGTTTTAGAAAAAAAGAGTTTTGGCTCAAAATTTATTTGTACCCACCCATT
Source organism: Lathyrus sativus (assembly GCA_963859935.3). Lineage (NCBI taxonomy): Eukaryota > Viridiplantae > Streptophyta > Magnoliopsida > Fabales > Fabaceae > Lathyrus > Lathyrus sativus. The sequence goes on along the minus strand of CAWUDS030005914.1, from coordinate 7,609 downwards.
CTCCTTGATGTTCTTCAGTCCTATGTTCATCTAACCTGGCACAAGCACTCACTTTTCAAAAAGGTTATTGAATGGCAGAAGTGATTGTTATGGAACCCACAAGGTTTTTGGAGCGACGATCACCCTTTTTGTCTTTGGTGTCTAGAGTCACACGACTTGTTCTATTCTGATGATTTTCTTTTGTCCTCCTTTTCGTTTTCCATTCTTTTCCTAATCTTGTCTGGACTGATTCTTTTGAATTTTCGATTTTGAAGTCCAGCGGGATACCCTAATTTTTGCGTAAGTCACTTGCTTTCAAGATTCGACTTAGCGGTTTTTTTTAATTCTATTTTTATTATCGAACAAATCGCCTTGATTTCCTTGAAAGGGTTATGATTGCCTCATTCCTTGATTAAGGAGGTATAACCATTGTGGGATGGTTAAGGATGATCCTTGGATGCACACTCCTTTTGAAATTTGAATGCTTGGTCAGACTAACTGAAGACTACCCAGCCCCTGGGTTAAGATTGAGGGTTTTTCGTTTTCAGAAAGAAACTCTTACTTCAAGGCTCAACGGGGTTAACAAAGGTCTATCTCCCTTATATCTCTGGTGTTTGGGAATTCGAAACAGTTCCTGTACATCATCAACAAAGTTTTATCCAAAAGCATACAGCCAGAAAGTTTGCGTTTTTCGCTTCATCATCCTCCCTCCAAGAGTTTAAGCAAGAAAGTTAGTATTACAATGCACAAAAATATCATGAGTGAACATGAATGAATTACTTCAATAGAAACATACTCATTTCATTAAGATCATCATTAAAAAATAAACAAGTTTTTACATGCAAACAGAGCATTAACAAACAATGAAAAATACAAATGAAAAATGCAGCAAAGAAAATTGATAATTGTCATGGCTGAGGAGGCTCAGCTCTGCCTGAACTGATTACTTCTGATGATGTTCTTGAAATATCAAGTGCTCACTTGGAAGACTTCAACTAATGTGAAAACCTTTTTTGTTTTTATGGGAGCCAGTCTGTTGTTGATACCGATTAGGGCATTCCTTTCGTTCAGGCACTTTCATCCTCAGACTTGGCCCAGGAATAGGCAACGGTTGCGGACTTCGAAATTCTGAAAGTAAAGACTATAAGATACGCCCCTGGCCCGATGCAGCTTCAGGGGAGAAAACAGGAATATCCACTTCTTTCACAGCAACTGGAATAAGATCACGTTGTACACTCATGCCGCCTAGCGTGAACTAAACTGCCTTTGAATCGATTAAGTCCTGAACTTTGTGCTTAAAAGCCTTGCATTTTTCTATGTTATGCCCCGGTCCCCCAGAATGGAAATCACAATGGGAACTACATCATATCTTGGTGGAGGCTTACCAGCAAACGGAGCCAGAGCCCGAAGTTCAACCAATTGAATTTGAAGCAAGAGTTGCAACAACTGAGCATAAGTCATAGGGATCCGGTCGAAGATTCTATCGGGCTGCTTCGGCCTATGCACATATTTTTTAACCTTAGGATTATCTTGGGAAACACGTGACAGATGCTGATGGGGAGATTTTGGAAACCCAGGTCGTGAAAAATATCTATGAGGCACATCACGCTCTGGGAGAGATTCCACAGGTAAGGGTAGAACGACCATTTTTGCTGCGGCTTCAGGCATAAGATTTCCTTCCTTTCTTAGCACGTTTTTCATGACTTCCATAATCCGACCCATATGAGTCTTCAGTTGATGAACTTCCTCCCTGAGCATTTTCTAATCCTGACATAAAGCTTGCATGTCCACCATGAATTATCCCATCTGGCTTCGTATTTCCTTCAACTCTGCCTGAACTTGCTCCATAGTCAACTTCTAGCTTCTTGGAAACGTTGAGTTTGAAATTCTGAAGAAAACCATATTAGGATAACAAAAGACCAGCCTTGAACACCTGGAGTGCAAATGAACATGAAAACACAATGCAAAAATGTTTATATTTCATCATTATCAATCGAAAACAAATAAGTTTTACAAATAAGTTTGCACTTTAGCAGAAAAGATACTACACATACAAAGAAATTACATGATATAAAAGATCGCCAACTTAGGGGAACTAGAGTTTCCAATCTTGATTCACTACTAAACTAGCCATCTTCATAATTGCTCGTCGAAATCAGTCTGATACTCATCTGAACATATGCTCTCTGTGAATTCTTCCAAAACAAGGACTGATGAACCCGCATGACTGGGTGAAGAGGGATTGTTGATCTAAATACCCTGAGGTGTGAGTGAGAACATATTGGAGTCAAGCAGAGTTTGAATCTTGCTCTTAAGCACCTTACAGTCTTTGGTTGAATGCTCTTGTGCCCCAGCATGGTAGTCACAACGGGCGTTGACATCAAAACCTGGTGGATATGGCAGAATTATTGGATTTATCTCCTTCGACACTATTAATCCATCTTTAATCAAATTTGGAAACATCTGACTACACGACATTGGCAACTGAGTGAAATGCCTTTCTGGCTTCCTAGATCTATGTCGGGCGTGCTGATGCGGCTGACGGGGATATGACCATTGACTCTGACAGGAGAACGCCATATGGTACGGATACCCAAAAGATTGCTGACTTTGAATATATGAAATATCTGAGTACTGAGGCTTCTCCGATTCTTCTTGAGAACTGACAACTGATTCACTTTCACCAACTGAGATGTATGGGATGTCTTGAATCTTTCCACTCTTAAGTCGGCTCTCGATATGCTCCCCAATTATTATCAAGTCAGAAAAGTTTAATGCCCCATTTCCAATCATCTTGTCCAAGTATGGACCTTGCAAAGTACCCATGAACAGGTCAACTAATTCTCCGTTTAGAAGTGGTGGTTGAACGCGAGCAGCTAACTCTCTCCACCTCTGAGCATACCCTCTGAAAGATTCACTGTCCGCTTGAGATAAGTCTTGCAACTTCATGCAGCTGGGAGCCATGTCAAGATTATAATTGTATTGCTTCACACATGTGTTGGCTAGGTTTGACCATGATCGGATGCAACCACTCTCTAACTGCATATACCAACTCAATAATGCCCCACTCAGACTGTCCTGGAAACAGTGAATCATAAGCTTGTAGTTGTGGACATATGAGGTCATTCTTCTGCAAAACATCACCAAATGTTGCTTTGGACATCTATCTCCTTTGTACTTCTCAGAATTCGGTGTCTTAAACTTCGGAGGCATCACAAGGCCTGACATCAAACACATGCTTGAAGCATTCAGATTAAGAGCATCACGACCCTCCAGGGTGTTAAGCTTCTCCTCCAACACATGATACCTTTTCATAAACTCAACAGTTCACAGGTCTTTAGGTTTCATCATTTGATCTACCCCTTGGAAATCAGGCACAGAGAATGCGAAGCTCTGATAGCCCATGGCATTAAGAGAAGAGGAATGTCCATCTTGGACAAAGGTACGTTCTTGTATAACTTGATCCTCAACAGGAATCCACACATGCTGAGCTTGAGCAACATTGTTCACTGGAGGAAGAATAACATTCCCAGTAACTGGAGTACTCTGAATGTTGGCCTCTCCCCTTGTCATGGTTGTCATAGCTTCCAAAAGTTGGTCCAACTGATTCTTCATCAATTTAACATCTTCCCTTGTCACAAACTGATTATGCTCTCCTGAGTTCACGATTCTTCAAAAAGCTTATTCAAATCCAATACGAGTGTCGGGAATTCAACTGTGGGTCAGACAAAAGATGGATGAACTCTAATGTTTCCGGTTGAGGAAGGATATGCAAAAATGATGAACAAATGCTTATGCAATGCAATATGAAATGCAACAGACATGGAATCAAAGCTTCCACAAAGCTCTGAATAACTATTGTATCACTGACTGAATAGGCTCGTGAGTCTGCTCTAAAGAAAATACCGGAGTACCCGAATGACTAGAATACTAGGTTGATAAGTTCACATTGATAAGAAAACCAGAATACCGGGTTGGTTGAAAGTCAAGGTTTCCTGCAAAACCCATCCCTTCTCACATGTGGGTTCTAGTCTTGGACAGTACCACATCCTATGCAGGTCATCAGTATCACAGACTCTCAGGTCGAGAAACGATGATACGTTCACCATTTCTGGTTTGGCATCATGGTCAATCAAGGAGGTCTCAACTGACTTCGCAATAAACGGTCTCCAGAGTCGTTAGCTTTTCTAAGTCAATACTCCCTCAACTGCACCAGATGCACAGGTTAGAGTATCTCCAAAGAAAAACATCGTCTGGACGTGAATTTTGCACGAGCTATTGCATGGCCAGACGCCACACAAGCTCCCACTATTCTCCTCACTAATCCTGTGTGTATACTCAAACCTGGGTATTGGGCTTATCTCTCATGGAACAACCCACCCAACACCACAGCAATACCAGCATAATATAACAATAATAAAATGAAAATGCAATAATATACAATAGGTAATGTACATAAAGCAAATAATTGCACAAAAGTAAACACCCAAAGGCACAACATACAAGTGCTAGGATTGACTCACATAGGGAATCCCCAGCAGAGTCACCAGCTGCTGGAGAGTCCCAGCTAGCCAGGAAACAAAGCAAGGCGAGACCACAACCTGTAAGAGAAATCTCCTCAACAGAGTCACCAGTTGTCGCAATTGTAAAAAACACCCGGAGGAAAAACAGAAGAGTCGCCACCAAACGTTATTTTTCCCAAAGAGAGGGAAAGGAAATGATCAAAGAAATCCTGAAGAACGGGAGAGGACAAGGTCATCGCAACCAAATCTTGAGTTCGGGAGTCGGTTACGCAAGGAGAAGGTATTAGCACCCATCACGTTCGTTGTACTTAACGGGATCCACGCTTGTTGTCTAATCAAAGGGTGTATTTATCTATAAGCTACTGCTAAACGGAAACGAGAACAAAAGAAAAAAGAAAGAGACTCGATAGGACATCACCGCCCTATGCCAATGTATTCCTCATGCAATGGGAAAGTCAAAGTCAACGTAGTTCGGAAAACTACGGGTGATGGGGGGAAGTTTGCTCACCAAGACATCGCCGTCTTGTACCTATCTATCCTCATCTGGTATGAGAAATCAGAGACGAAACCACAGGTTTGTTAAGTTTTTTTTTTATGAGTGACGTTAAGTTTCAATTCCAGCAGTTAGGGTCAATGCCTGTTTGCGGTAGAACGGAAAAATAACGTACTCTTTTCTAAAAATAAAGTTTGAAACAACGATCCCGAAGGATAAAAAGTTTGAGTTTTGTTTGTGAGTTTTAATGAAGTGAATCAGTTTGATTTGTGATTCACGTTGCACTAAAGACTATGATATAGGAACGAATGCATCGCATATCGCCCCCAGATGGGGCATACATTAAACACTCTAGACAAGCGAAAGGAGACCCCTCACTCATCAATTCCCATGTGCTTAAGGCTCGTAGTGTACAAATTTCATCATATTTATTAGATAAGTTAGAATGGTTTTGAGATGACAAGAGAGACGCACAGAAGGTCTAAGGGAAGCTCGGCCCTAACGTTGTCATGCAAAGTGGTTCTAAAGTCGGGATGCAAAAGGAGATTATATCCTAATGTTAGCATGTAAAAGACAGACCTAATGTTGAGGTTAAAAGGGACTAGACTATATGTTATCATGCTTGGATTGCTATCCTAGTGTCTATCCTACTCAAAATTCAATCGGAAATTAAATTGGAATAAGAGTCCTAAGGGAACATGCAAAGAAAAAGCAAAAAAATAAGAAAGCAAGGCAAAAACAGCAGCTACGACAGCGCCTCCTGCATAAGACAACAATAAAATCCAGCACACAAGCAAGACAACATATAACAACACATGTTTCAGCACAAAAACAGGTGTGAAAGGCCAGGCAGCAAGCAAACAAAGCAAAGACAACATGCAAGTTCAAAGCATGGACATCTGTGAAAAGTGGGACAGCAAGCATGTTTGAATGCAATTAGTCAAACACAAACAAAAATCATGGATATACATTACACAAGTATGAACATGCTTCACCAATCAAACATGATCAATCAATACTGCATCATACAAGAACCATCCATCAAGCAAACAACATTAACATGCGAAGCGCTCAAAACGGAAACCAAAAGTTACACGTCGAGGAATCAAGATCGAACAATCAAGAACGATGAAATATGTCAAAAAAAAATTCACATAAATGCATCATATCAATCCATGAAGTTCACATGTGAAAAGGAACTCAAACAAGCAAACAAATGCAAAAAGAATGCAAAAAAGATGCAAAAAATGCAAAGCTGCCAAAAATAGGCAAATCTGCCCCAAGTAACGGGTTACCCTATATAGGGTAACCGGTTACTTGGTGAAAAACAGCCCAGAAATGTGAAATTTGATAGGGTAACCGGTTACTCTATATAGGGTAATCGGTTACCACCGAACCAGAAGTAGAAAATCAATTTTAAAAGTAATTTTCAGCATCAAACAATTTCTCCAATCATCCATATGATCATGACATCAATCAAGCACAAAATTAACATCAAGAAATATTAATCGAGCATCATGTAAACACAATCAAGCATTGACATCACAAATCACCAAGATCAAAATCATCAAAATGGATTAAAAAAAACGCAAAAACCATGGATCTACATTGTGATTATCCAAATAAGTTCAAAACATAATTAGATCTAGAATTGCCAACCTTCAAAGCGGATATTTGATTTGGTGAGTGTTGATTCCCTTGAAATTAGCATATCTAAGCAAGAAACCCAGAGATTCTTCAAGATCCAAGAGCTCCCTTATGGTAGAAATGAAGATCAAGCAAAAATGATCCAAAAAGCACTTCCAATCTAGCTTCCAAATTCAGATCCAAAACCAAACGAAAATGGAATTGTGAATTGAAGATAATGGAGATGAATGATGGAGTTTTAGCTCTAGAATTCTATGATTCCAATGAATAATCAAAGAACTCAACGGAAAGAGCTTTAATGGAGGTTTTGGGAGTGAAAAAGTGGAGAGAAAATTGAGAGCCAATTCTCAAGAGTGAGAGTTAAATCTGAAAATGAAGGGTAATTGTGTGAGGTTTGGAGAAAATTCAGTTAAATAAGCTTTAGGTTTGAAATCAAAATAGTTTTGGAATGAGGGTTAGCATTTGAAATGGAAATTAGGAGTGGAATTAGGAATGGAGTGTTTGAAATTTGGAGGGAAATGGTGAAAGTTAAAACAATTCTAGATCCTTCCAATTATGATCAAGTGAAATCAATGGTTGAGAATGATTGGAAATTGCACATGCTAAAAATTCAAATTCTTGGCCAATTTCGCTTGAAGTAATCGGTTACTCTGTATAAGGTAACCGGTTACCCTATTCAAACTTTTCCACTTTTGGAGCCATATGGAGGGAATCCTGCACAATTGTTCGTTGCCACTTGTTCTGAGCTCCGTTAAGCCTCTGAAACTTGCTCTTGAATATCATAACTATGAGAACGCTTGAAGATAGTCTGTACACCATATCCTGAGCTAAAAATTAACCTGTTGAATAAAATAAAATCGACCGCTCGATCGATGGGCATAATAAATGCCTGAGCCTCTAATGCTTGCTGTTTAAACTCTTGCGACAAAAGGGAACCCTGGGCTATGGAAATACCTTGATTCCATGT
>CAWUDS030005913.1:0-15046 GCA_963859935.3 Lathyrus sativus | reverse complement strand
TGTAGTTCAGCGTGTTAGCTTTCCAACGCTTCGAACGACATTTAAATTGAACTTACAGAAAAGTTATGACCAAAATTGTCGGGATATGTCAACTAATTCGTAAGCATATTTTTCTCAAACTTTACACTGTGCAATCGATTGCAGTCAGGGTGCAATCAATTGTCACTAAAATATTTTCCAAATTTTATACTAGTGCAATCGATTGTAACTAGTGTGCAATCGATTGTTACTGAATGGTTTTCCACAAAAAAATAGTTTTCTCTGTTACAAGATTGCATAACTAATTCCAGCCCTTCAAACCTCATATTAGTCCTAAATTAATCAATGAAAAACTCTCAAAATCACCTTCTAACATCAGCAATGGATCAAAATTAATTAAATCGACAAATTTCATAAAAACTACATTTTTTCCTCATGATTCCATCACCCAAAAGTATACCCTAAAACACCAATTTTTTTGTCAAACCTCAAGAGCACACCAATGTAACAACAATACTCCATGGCAATTCAATTCAATCATGTGAAAACAGAAATATCATCATACAATTCATCAACAATCAATCAATATACAACTTCCATCAAGGTTCATCAAAATTCATCAAAACATCAATTTAAGAGTAAATCTTATTGGAGGTTAAAGAAACCTCTCTGCCATTTCATGATTTAGTACCCATATATGAATAGTTTCCCCCCTTACCTAATTATTCTAGCAAAGATAAAAGAATTCCTAAGCTTTTTTCTCCTAAGCCATTCTTATCCTTCCTCTTGCCTTAATCCTTTTTTTCTCTCTTCCAAATTTTTCACGCAATATTGCAAACTGACATTTTCTCTACTTCTTTCATATTTCTAATCACCTTATTTCTCCTAATTATGTTTTTTCTATACTATCCTCAACTTAATATTTTAATTATCACATTACCTTCAAAATCTCTACACACTCTCCTTTTCCTCATTATTTAATTATTCCATTATAATTTACTTAGTTAGTTAAATAAACTCTTATTATTTAATTACTAATATAATAATAAATAATTCAAACTTATCCCAACTAAGTCTGCACCCCACATATTTTAATCAAATAAAATATACTGATTCACAATTAATTTATTAATAAATGGATTAAATGCCTAAATTGAAAATGGGATGTTACGTCTAAATTTAAATATTAAACACAAATTTAAATAGTTGTCACATTAATGACAATGCAAAACTCTATCACAAAGAGCGTTCCAATGTAATTCTTTTTATCGAAGATACATGATGCTTGATAGTTAATTTGTGATCAAATTATGTAATATAAATTAATAGTTTAATTGATATAAACATAGAGTGTAAAGATATTTTACGGTAACACTTAATCATATTTATTAGATTTTTATAAATATTTGATTTTTATTTTAATCACATCTAAATCTAAAGTATCACCTATGAATAAATAGTTGTGATGTTGTAAAAAATCTTATATTGACAAATCAAATCAATTAATCTTTTAAATTAAATAATTAGTTGGTGATAATATTTTTATAATCTATTACATTCTAAATTACATTATCTATTTGTAATTTTTATTTTTATTTTTATTTAATGGTTATGCTAATTTAGTTTTTTAAGGGTATAATTACATTTAACTATTATATTTGATTAGTAGTATTTTAATAACTATATTGCCTTACAAAATAAGCACATAAATGCATGGAAGAGTAGCAAAGAGATTATGTCCCGCCAACTTTCTCCGACAATTAATTGCATTTAAAACCTGAATGGATAGATTATGATGTCGGTGTACAAGATTATTTCTTCTCTTTGAATTGGAACAATTCAATTGAGTGTTGTGGTTTAAGTTGGAGCAAAGATGTGGCCAAATGTTGACTATTCGAATGATAAAATAGTGAAGTACATGAAGTTTTGTGGTTGCAAGAGACTCTGAATTCTGAAAATGTCATAATTTGTTTTTGATAAAGTTTTCTAAACTGCTTTACAAAATTTATACACCCTCCCGTCATTATTATAATAACATTGATACTCCTTTAATTTTAACTTATAGATTAACACTTTTTAACTTACATATATTAATGAAAATACTTAATGACAAAAAAAAAACAAAATATTTTTTTATACATATTTACGATTTTTAGTTGTCAATAAAAATTAGAAGGATTTGATACCATTTTAATAAACTTTAAAGGAGATTAATGCATATCTTAAAATTAGATGGGTATCGAGTCATTTTAATAAATTTTAAAAAAGATGAGTGTAATTTTCCAATAAATAAATTCAAATAGGTATATATTCCTACTACGAAAAATATCTATTACCTCCGTTGAAAACTGAATTTTGTCTCGGTTTTATAGACGTGGTAATAAAAGACGTCATTAAAAGTTACAACGTTTCCCTCATTTTTTTAATCCTACAAAGGTAACACTAGTACAAAATATACTTATGCTAACACAATATTACTACGATTATTTTGTCAACCGTAGTAATATCTCATTTTTAACGTGCATGTTTTTTATTTATTTTAGTAAAACACTTTTCATCACGATTCTTAATAACAATTGTGCTCATATAATATGGGTAAAAAGCTTTGAATTCCAACATCAATATTTTTCCATTTTCAATAAAAATTGAAAGTAGAAGAACTATGATTGTTTCAATCAACTATGGTATATTTTTCATATTTCACTATGGTTGTTGTTTGCAACCGTTGTGAAATTCTTTCCTACAAAATTAAAGCATAATGTGTTCTTTATTTCATTCATAACAGCCCTAGCAAACGATACGACAACGATAGCGAAATCTTCACCATCTTCATTCATTTCTTGGAACAAATATGATTTTTTGGTTTCTTCCTCCTCTACGCAGTACGACATGTTACCTTTATGTGTTCGTTGTTCATTGTTCATTGTTTATTTCTTGATTTCTCTCGCATGTTTTGGTGTGATTTTCCTTTATGTGGTGTGGATTTTCATTTTGTTGCAATTGGATTACTTTGTGTTTTTGGATTTATTAACATTTTGTCATGTTTTTGTTGTTTCAAAACTATGTGTTGTTTCAAAACTTATATGTTGATTTGTTGAAACAAATGCTACGAGAAGATAACAATTTGTCAAATCATTGTTATGAAGTCAAGAAGATATTATGCCCAATGACTTTTGAGTATATCAAAATATATGCATGCCCAAATGATTGCATATTATACAGGAAAAAATTATGAAAATTTGGATCAATGTCTAAAATGTGGTGAGTCACGCTACAAGTTGAAGGACAACAATGGTGATGACAATGACAATGTTAGTAAGAAGCATCCTCCTGCTAAAGTGTTATGGACTTTCCAATAATTTCAAGGTTCAAGAAAATTTTTGCTAATACGAATGATGCAAAATATATTAAATGGCAGGCAGATGAAAGAAAATGTGATGGAAACATATTCCATGTAAACAATTTTTTGCGATGAAAGAAAATTGATTCGTTGTTTTCAGATTTTCGCCTTTAGCCATGAAACCTTTGGTTTGAGCTTTCCACAGATGGAATGAACCCCTTTGGTAATCTGAGGGCTAAGCATTCTTCGTAGCATGTTCTTCTCACAATTTATTACTTATCTCAATGGTTGAGGATGAAGCGCAAGTATATGTTATTAACTATGAAGATTTATAGACCATGGCAACCTAGAAATGATATAGATGTTTATCTAAGTCAATTAATTGAATGTTTAAGACTTTTGTGGGAGGAAGATGTTGACGTTGATGATATTCTGGTGAAAAGTTTAAGACGCGTGCAATGTAATTTTGCACAATAAATGACTTTCCTGCATATAGTAATTTGGATGGATACAACGTCAAAGGACATAAAGCATGACCTATATGTGAATTTAATACAAGTTTTCATTAGTTTGAATTTGAAAAAAAGACAGTTTATCCTGGGTATCAAAAATTTCTAAAACCCAATTATCCTTATCGTAGATTGCGGAAGGCTTTTAACGGTAAGTAAGAGTTTGAAATTGCTCATGAAGCTTTAATTGGCGATGAATTTTCTCAACGATAAGAACACCTTACTTTTGTCTTTGGAAAGAATAAAAAAATTCTCGTTGAAAAAAATATTAGGAAAAAGAGATCGGTGTTATTTGATCTTCTATATTAGTTTAACATCAATGTAAGACATTGTCTTGATGTGATGCATGTGGAAAAAATGTGTGTGATAGTTTGATAGGAATACTTTTAAACATTTCAGGCAAGACTAAAGATAATAAGAATTCTCATCTAGATATGGTGGAGATGAGTATACGATAATAACTGTCTCGAGAAGATAAAGGAAAAAGAACTTAGTTGTCTTTGGCAAATCACACTCTTTCCAAAAAGGAAAGAAATTTTTATGCGAGTGTTTGCACGGTATTAAGGTTTCTCGAGGTTACTCCTCAAACATCAAGAAATTTGTATCAATGAAATATCTCAAGTTAACTGACTTAAAATCTCATGATTGTCATGTCTTGATGCAACAACTTCTACTAGTGGCTATCTGTGGCATCCTTCCAAAAATTGTAAGAGTAACTATAACCAGATTGTGCTTATTCTCCAATTCTATATATAATAATGTTCTTTATTCAAAAAATTAGATGAATTGGAAGATGAGGATGGAATAATATTGTGTCAATTGGAGATGTATTTTCCTCCATCATTTTTTGACATTATGGTTCACTTACTTGTTTATCTAGTCAGAGAAATCAGATTTTTAGGGTCCACTTTATTTAAGGTGGATGTATTCAATAGAGTGACACATGAAGATTTTTAAAGGATATACGAAGAATAATCACCGACTGAAAGCCTCGATCGTTGAAAGGTACATCTTTGAAGAAGTTGTTGAGTTTTGTTAAAACTATTTGTTGGAAACATATTCTATAGGAATTCCAAAGTATCATCATACTGGAAGATTAGAAGGTAGAGGTAGTCATGTTTCAAATGACAAGTCAATGGCTCGAGATTTAGTTCTTGAAGCACATTTCTATATATTGAATAATCTTAGTGAAGTTGAACCTTACATAGCTACCCACAAAATAGTTATGAAGAAAAAATTATTCCCGAATGAATGACAAGTGGTTGTTGACACAGCATAACAAGAAATTCATAAGTTGGTTTAATAAGAGGATTTTTAATGATGATAGTGCATCCGAGATAATTAAATAGTCGTCGTACATGCTAAAATTTAATTTGATAACTTGTACTTCATACGATATTTCTAGTTTTTCCTTTTATACAAAAGAAAAATATTATCGCAGTACAATGTAAAATAGTGGGGTTATGGTTGAGGCCAAAATACATGTATTTCTCTAGTTCAAAAGATAAGAATCCTATTTTTCCAACTAGCGCATTCTAAGGTTTCACTGAGGAGATTTTGGAGATTGATTATGTTATTTTCAAAGTGCCTTTATTTAAGTTCAAGTGGGTTATCAATAACAATAATGTACAAACTGATTAGTTAGGATTCACGCAGGTTGACCTTGGTAAGGAAACTTATATGACCAAACCATTCATCATGGCTACTCAAGATTTTTTTATGTGACAAACCCTTTGGAATTATTGAGTAGATGATCAATTATTCTCCAACAAAAATGCATTACTCATAGTGATGAAAATTGTGATATTCCTTCCACTCTTTCTTACGCAATACAAGTGTCTACTTCATATGAAGAAGTTGATAGACATGGTGTGCATGCTATTCATAACGATCACCAAGAAGTCATATGAGAAAAATAGCAAGTAATTATTTTATATTATTCATTCATAATTTATTCTAAGTTATAATATCTAAAGTTATTTACTAACCAGTATTATTATTTAAAATTATAGATGTTTAAAGTCAAGACTGTTGGAATATTTTAATGATATAGTAATATATTAATATTCTAATAATTATGTGGCCAAATATATTTATTTATTATATTAGCTATTTTATCAATTAAGTGCCTTTAAATAATTAAGTGATCAAATAATGTTAAAAAGACTATTTAGATTTTATTTATGAATGAATGAATTAAGTAATTAATTAAATAATTGGGTATGGACTCAAATATGAGTGAATGTCATGATGGCCCATTTGAGAATAATGGGAACCCTAATTGGCCATCACATTATATATAGACTATGGTCCCCAATATACCGTACAACAAGAAAATTATCTCTTCTCCCTATCTAAAGAGAATTCGAGGCATAAGGAGTCCCGGTTGAGGAAGAATCACAAAAGCCAACAACTTATGGGTTTAGAATTACCATCAAAGGCATTTTTCTCAATGGATCCAGGTATTCCTAAAATCAATCAATCGATCCTTTAATTTAATACATATTTGATTTCCGCGTCTAAATTATATATTATAATTTCTTGAACATGTATATTTTGATTAATCGTTATTAATCTAATTCCAACAAATGGTATAAGAGCTTAGGTTATGATTAAATTATTAATTCAAATGATATTCTATTATATGATTTTTATTGAATATATTGTTCAAGTTTTTATTATTATCGTAAGGGGGAGGATTATTTATTGTAAGGTGGTTTTTTAGGATAGCAGGATGATGAGGGTTCCCTTCCCCTCTCATCAGCGCCAAGGGTTTTGAAATGTTAATCCTATTTTTTTTTATCGTGTTTTACTATGTTTTATATTTAAGCCAAATGGAGTTTTTCTCTTAACCCTTTTGGCCTTAATTTATGGTAATATCTCAAAAGTTTTGAGGTTGTTATCATATGAGTTATATATACATGTATCATTGTGAATTTGGTCTAAAAGGTTGATTTGGTTGTTTTTGGATACCGATAGTTATTACTATCTGTAACCAAATGGCATTTGGGAAAATTTCATTTAGTTACTGTTTGTTGAATCAATAATGTTTAACTATATTAATTTTTATTTTATGTATTAAACTTAATTTTTTTAATTGTGAGAAAAATTTAAATACTAAGGTTGTATGATTGCTGTTCTTTTTAATCGATCCAGCTGTCGCTGCTACCGCTTTAAATTTTGTTGCTTACATGAAATTTATCCCTATGGTGAGTGAGATGAACTTCAAGTCTTGAAAGTAATATGTTGAGATCATTATTGGATGTAGGACTTAGACTTATCCCAAAGGGAAGAGCGTCCCATAACAATTACTGAGAACCCAAAAGAAACCTGCAGGAAATTTTTCTCAAAACGAGAAGGCAAAGGAACAACCTAAGGAGACCACTTGCTTCTTTTACAAAAATGGTTGGACAAATGAAGAAAGAGTGTTCCAAGTATGCCGCATGGCGTAGAAAGAAGGGGTTTCCTGTGGAGCCGTCCACCAAGTGATGTTGAAAGATTCATCTATATGGGCGATGTCAATAAAGTTGAAGTAAAGGCTATATGGACTTTTAGATTATTATTAAAGACCGATTTTCGTTTGGATTTGATTGAGACTTTTGTTGCACCATCTATTAGATGGGATTTAATTTCTATTTCTATTTTGGACAAATCAGGTTATACTTGTTCATTGGGAAATAATAAATTTAGTCTCTCATATGATTCAAATATTGTTGGTTACGATTCTTTGAATGATAATCTTTATATGCTTGATATTGAATATCCTTATAACAAAATAATGCAAGTAGAGTCACATGGTATAAAACAAAAATTAAATGAGAATTTTTCCACTTTATGGCATAAGCGGTTAGGACATATATCTAAACAAAGAATTCAAAGGCTTATGTTGGACGATATTCGTAGATCCCTTGATTATTCGAACTTTGAAGTTTGCATTCAGTGTATCAAGGGTAAGCAGACAAACAAAAGGAATTCCATACTGAGCTAAGGATTCCTTAGAACTAATTCATATTGATATATGTGGTCTTTTCCCATCATGAATGGAGTTGCAGAACAACGAAATCGGACTCTTAAGGATATGGTAAGAAGTATGATTAGTCATTCTTCTCTTTCAGAATCATTTTGGGGAGAAGCATTAAAGACCGCAATTTATATTCTTAATAGAGTACCTAGTAAAGTAGTAGCTAAGACCCCTTATAAGCTCTAAACTGGGAAAATCCCAGCATTAGACACTTTCACATTTGGGGATGTCCAACTGAAGCGAGGCATTATAAGCCTCATGAAGGTAAGTTGGATGCAAAGACAAATAGCTGTTATTTCATTAGATACGTTGAGCGCTCTTACGGGTATAAGTTTTACAATCATATCACTAGAACTATTTTTGAAATGGGAAATGCAAGATTCCTTGAGGATGTAGAGTTTGAAGGGGAAGGAAGCATAAGGAGTGTTGTCTTTGATGAAGAAATTGTTTCTCACAATGATCAAGTCTTTGTACCTATCTTTATTCTAAAAGCAGATCCTAAAATAAACAATGATGTTATTCCTAACATCCCTCAAGAACAAGGCAATACCAAGTTTCTTCCTCAAGCACCATCTATAGTTCAAACTCACACTACGCCAAAAATGATTTTTGGCAGCGCAGAAAAGACAACGCTTTCTGTAAAAGCGCTGCTAAAGAGTAAAAAAAACGAAAAAAAAAGAGCTGACTTTAGAAAGCGCTTTTAAAAAATCACTGCTAAAGGTGACAGTTTTGTATTACAAAAAGAAAGCACTTTTAACAAAGCGCTGCTAAAAAGTGGGTCTACGAAAGCGCTTTTAGAAAGCGCTGCTATATGGGAGTATACGAAAGCGCTTTCTAAAAGCGCTGCTAAAGGTGTCCGTTTTATATTACAAAAGAAAGAGCTTTTAGTAAAGCGATGTTAAAAAGGTGGGTCTACGAAAGCGCTTTTATAAAAGCGTTGCTATAGGTCCTGCCTAAGGCAAACCTTAGAGAGCGCTTTTATAAAGCGCTGCTAAAGGATGTGCATACGACAGTGCTGTTATATGTGTTAATATCATAAATTTAATAAAATTAATTTATTCAAAGACAACAACATTCTTGTTTAAACAATTTCTTTCTCTCTCGTGACAAACCCTACTCCCTCCGTCTGACCACTTCCGTCCGATGCATCGTCGTACTGCATCCGTCCGTCCGACCAGTCCGCCTTCTTCGTCATTTTCGCCGACCTTCATACTCCCTCTGTCCGCCGCCACCTCCTCTGTCTACCATTCCACCATTTTCAAGGTATTGAAGTTTTTTAAAGGAGTTACTTTTACAATTCATAGTGAGGCTTGAGAGCTGATAGGTTTATAAAGTTCTTGTTGAAATAATTTTCTTAGATTGATGTTGAGAAGTATTTAGACTCCAAACTTGCTGGAAAAAAAGTCTGATGTTGTTCTTATTCTTTTGGGTTCCATTATTGTTATGAATGATGATGATGAAATAACATACATAAATTAGCAATAAGACGGAAGTATATTTTAGAGATGAGAATAAAAAAAATAAGAAATATGAGTGATTAGAAAATTTATTTTTGGTACTTACTCATATATATTATGAGTGATTAGAATCAATTTATTAAGTAAAAATTGAAGGCATAAGAAAAAGTTAATATTGAAGTTTTTAAGAAATAAGAAATAAGACACTTATTTTAAGAAATAAGAAATTGAAGACATAAGAAATATGACTTATTTTAATGAAGTTAATATTGAAGTTTTTTTTTTCTTGATGTAAATGTATATGTCAATATTGAAGTTAATATTGAAGTTTTTTGTTCTTGATGTAAATGTATATTTAATTTTGTTGTTGTTGTTCTTGATGTTGTTGATGTTGATGATGTTATAACGAGAATGTTGTTGTTGATGTTGTTAGTGTTGATGTTGTTGATGTTGATGTAGTTGATGAAAACATGAAATAATTTTGTAAGTTAATTTTGTATATATGTTAATGTTGTTGTTGTTGATGGAAAATTGAATTAAGTAACGAGAATGTTGTTGTTGATGTTATTAGTGTTGATGTTGATGTTGTTGATGAAAGTAAATGAATTAATTTTGTATGTTAATTTTGTATATACGTTAACGTTGTTATTGATGGAAACTTGAATTAATTGTTGAATGTTGTTGATGTTCTTGAATATTATTGATGTTTGAATATTCACTAATTACTTGTTGAATATTGTGATTTTTTCTTGATTAATTTATTGAAGTTAAGTGATAAAGTGGTTATATTAGGTACAACTACTAACTTAGTGAATTTGTTATAGGGGTTACCTGTGAAGAGCAAGAATGTGATTGTTTCCAAGAATCCTATTGTGTAGTTCTAGAAGTTGGTGATTTCTCTACAGGTGCTACAAGTATTCACTGTTTTTGTTTAGCTTACTTAGTTTAGTTTAGCCTACTTAATTAGTATGGATAAAAAATGGATGGCTTCCAATCGATTGTCAAAAGAGTACGAGAATAGGGTATCAAAATTCATTATGTTTGTTGTTGATCATGCCAAAGACCCCAGTAGGATCACTTGTCCTTGCTTAGGTTGTTGTTATAGGTGTCAGATTGACGCAGTTCAGTTGGAATTTCATTTAAAGAGACATCAAATTGATCGAAGTTATACATGTTGGACATTACATGGTGAGATAAGTAATGAAAATGTTGAACCGGGGGATAATACGACATATGCTTCAAATGACAATGGCAGAGATACATATGATTGTGATCGAGAACGAACAGTGTGATGTTGACAAGTTACAATTGGACACTTGTTCGTTCGCAAATTCCAATCACTTGTGATAATTGGATAATTCCTTCGTTGAAACCGGCTAAAGAAAAAATCTGGAGAGAGATACAGGTATGATATCTGATATTTTTTAATTATGTCGATGATTATGTCTTTAAATTACTTATACTAACATACTATATGTATGTTAATTTGTTTGCAGAGGTCTTTTAATATTGATGACGACCGGAAAAAGTATTGTCTTCAATTGGCCGGAAAACGAATAAGAAGATTTCGAGCGTTTTTAACGAATAAGTTTCTTAACGATTCTGATGGAAAATTTGTTGAATCAGAGCGTCAAAGAAGTATGCTAATCTGATTTCACTTGAAGAATGAGAAACATTTGTTGCCAAGCAAAAAACCCAAGAATTCCATGTAATTCTAACTTATCATGAACAATGTATAATATATATACTTCTTCCACATGAGTTCTGATATGACTTAAACTTGTTTTTTCAGGCTGTGAGTGACGTAAATCGGCAACGAGCATCAAAACCCGCGTATCCATACAAAAAAGGGCGTCTGGGATATGCACGCTTACAACAAAAAATAGTAAGTATATATAAATTCTTTAATATGATATAGTTAGAATACGAGAAAATTTAAGCTTATTGTCTGTCTTAATGTGTAGTTAGAAGAGGAGAAAAGTGATGCAACATCTCTTTCGTACCATGTTTTGTTGAAGGCTGCCCGTGTGGGTAGAGATGGAGTCGTTCAGGAAGAAGTTCAACAAGTAATTGAGCAATGTGTAAGTATAACATTAGTTCTATCATAAAATCAAAAGTTTATAATATATTTATACTTTTATCTATATTTCAAGAGAGTCTATCTCAGACTATAACTGCAGTTGAGGATGATGATTGCTGGAGCGTACTAAGTCGAGTGTTAAATGTTCCTGAGTATTCTGGTTGTGTGAGGGGTAAGGGATTTGGTGTCACTCCAACAAAATTGTATAAGCAACCAAAGAATAAAAATCCTAGCAATAAACAAGTGATGGATTCGTTGGAAGAATTGAAAGCTCAAATTCGTGAATTGCAAAAGGACAAAGAGAGATACATGTCAGGAAGGCGCGGTCCAGAGTTTAAAGATACTAGTGACAAAGATAGCATCAATTGTAATTTTCAGCAGAAACTTCTCGAGGTAACTATATATATTACATTGAAATTAATTTAGCATAATTTCTTAATTGACATATATACACATTAATCATATTCATTATTTGTTTAGGGCATTTCACATTGTCGGCTCTATTTATCGTCACCGACTTATCGCATAGTTGGCAAGGGAAAAGTGCATAACACTTTGGGAGACTTACTTCACCATAAACCGCTCCCTGCTGGATTTTTGAAAGTATCGATTGATATTGTTTTAGAGGGGGTGCGTTATTGCCTATACCAGACGATGTTTCGGATGCAATATTGGTGGGAGACTCAATAGGGTCGTATGTTGCATGACCGTCAAATCTCATTTTCATAGATGATGAGGTAGGTTAAGCACCATTATGAACCTTGTAGTATTCAAATGTTTTACGACCCATACATGTAAGTTATTCTTACATTTAAGTACCATTTATTTACATGATGATCTTAGACTCCTACAAAACCCAAATCAAAAGATAAGAGGATTGTGCGGGAAACCGAGTCAGCTGCATCAAAAAAACAGGTACTCCTACATTAATTGATATATATGCATAGAAAATGTCAATTATATCCTCCAATTTCAATTGCTTTATGATCTTATACATTAATTACCTAACTTATATGATTTTTAGGTTCATGCTCAAGAGTTGCGACAAGTCAGCAAGGGCAAGATGCCTGAATCTAGCAAGGTGTCCAACAAAAAAAAAAGGCCGAGCCAAAAAAGCATATGTTCCTCGATTTAGGTTGTGCCTTGAAACATATGTAGGAACAACAAATGTGGTGGAGGATGGCATTCGCCAAATACCTATGAATGAAGGTATTTTCAGTTTTGCTTATGCCGAAATAATTGCTAAAAAGGATTTGGATCAGATTTTCCAACATTCTGAATTAGGCATCGGTGTTATGCATTCATACATCAGGTACTTCGATCAATTTTAATTAAATAATTGAACAATTTATTTGCTCATTTCAATGAATATTCTAATGTTGATTATGTTTTTATTTAAGGTTCTTGTATGACAGGTTGTTGGTCCCGCATCAATTGACAGAGAGATTCACATTTTTATCTTCTAGTTGTATCATCAAACGGTTAATTGATCACACTCCAGATGTAGTCAGAGATTACTTAGTCCAAACATTTATGGCCACAGATACAGAGAAGTTGTATTTTTTGCCATATAATATTGGCCATGGGTTAGATTTCATTCTAAATTCATTTATTATAATTATTCGTTTTTTGACATTCTATATAATATTTTCGTCTAAACTTTTGTCTTATTTTACAGTGGACACTGGTTGTTGGTTGCGATTAATCCGATAAAAGAAATAGTGTATTATCTGGATTCATTGGATGGTGATAAAAAAATCCTGATATGAAGAATATGGTTGACACGTAAGTGATGAGATATATTGTTCTGAATAATTATCTTTATTTATTATGTGAGATTGTTCTAAATATTTGTTTATATTATGTTAGAGCTATACAAATATTCCGATCACAAAGACAAGCAAGAGTACCAAAAAGTAAGGCTAACAACATTAGTTGGATCAGAGTGTAGGTATATTTTCACAATTTTGACTGTTATAGTGATTCTACTTGATAAAACTAGTTAAACTATATATCCTGATATATATTCGTTTGTTTTTTCCATTTACAGTGTCCTCGTCAGTGTAATGGGATTGATTGCGGATATTGTGTATTAAGATTTATGAAGTAAATTATTCATTCGGGTCAAATAGAGATTCCAAACATGGTATGGATTTATAAGTTATATGATTTATTTTAATATTTAACCGATATTTCATCTGAGTAATTAATTTAAAACTAAATCATGCATATTATGTTATATTATGTAGTACTTTGATGAATTCAAGTGTGGTACTTACTTGAAAGACAAATTGGAAGAAATTAAGGAGGAATGGTGTCAATACATTCTTGAGATGAGAATTGTATAAGGTATATATATATTGTCTTTTTGTCTTTTGGAAGTCGAATATAGTTTTGGAAGTCGAATATAGTTTTGGAATTTGTTGATATACTTCGATCTTGAAGTTAGTTGTTGTGAGGATCCAAAAATATGGAATTTGTAATTATATATATAGTGAATGTATTTATGAAGTTATCGGTTTTGGAATATATTTTAGAATTATGGATCGTTTCTGTTAAATTATAATATATATATATATATATATATATATATATATATATATATATATATATATATATATATATATATATATATATATATATATATATATATATATATATATATATATATATATATATATATATATATATATATATATATATATATATATATATATATATATATATATATAAGGCCTATATATGTGTTGAAATAAAGACTTGTGTTGAATTACAATGATTATAAGCAGATTTATGTGTTGAATTACAATGATTATAAGCAGATTTATGTGTTGAATTACAATGATTATAAGCAGGTTTATGTGTTGAATTGTTATGGTATATATAAGGCCAAAGTGTTGAAATAAAGGCTTGTGGTGAATGTAATTGTTATAAGTAGGTTTATGGGAAAAATTATAAAGAATTGTTCAATAGAATTCAACAAAAATCACTTCCTAAAAATATGCAAAAGAGACAGTGCTTTTACCAAAAAATGCTATGAAAAAGTGATTTTTTGAAAAAAAAATTCAATGACGTGAAGAAAAGACAACACTTTTCTTGAAAAAGCGCTGCTAAAAGGGGGGGGGGGGGTGGGAAGAGAGCGTTGCTATAGGGGGGAAAGGGGGGGGGGAAAGAGAGCGCTTAAAAAAGTGTTGCTAAAGGTGGGGGAAAAGGAAACACTTTAAACGTGGGGGAAAAGCACTGCTTCAGGTATTCAGCAAATACACTTTAGAGAGCACTTTAAAAAGCGCTGCTAAAGGTATTAAGGAAATATAATTTAGAGAGCGCTTCTAAAAGCGCTGCTAAAAGGGGCGGGGGGAGAGCACTTTTCTCGAAAAGCGCTGCTAAAAGTGGGCCTATAGCAGCGCTTTTGACTTAGAAAAAGTGATGTCTTTACCTTTAGCAGCGCCACTTTATGCAGCGCTGCTAAAGGCCAAAAAAAGCGCTGCTAAAGGTCTTTTTTGGCATAGTGTCAACAACCTCAAGAGCTACCATTAAGAAGATCCACTAGAGAGAGAAAGAGTGCAATTTCAGATGATTATGTTGTATTTCTTCAGGAACGTGAGGATGACATTGGTTTGACTGAGGAAGATCCTATCAACTTTAGTCAAGCTATATGAA
>CAWUDS030005912.1:0-43539 GCA_963859935.3 Lathyrus sativus | reverse complement strand
CCATTGCAGCTAAAGCTTGAAGAGCAAGAAGAACAAGTTGATACTTGTGAAGAAGATCCAATGGAGATTGAGTGAAGAGCTGAGGCTTGAGGAATGAAGGAATCAAGTTGACACTTGTAGTTAAGAGTGAAGCCTGAGGGTGGAATTGACTGAGAAACTGAAGCTTGTAGGAGAAGAAGACCAAGTTGATACTGGTAAAGCAGAGAGAGTAGAAGCTTGAAGACTAAGTTGATACTTATGAAGAGGATTCAAGCTGAGATTGAAGAAAAAGGCTGAAGCTTGAAGAAACAAGTTGATACTTGTGCATTGATGCATTGAGAGCCTGAAATATCAAGTTGATACTTACTATTGGGATTGAAGCCTGAAGGTGGAGTCCACTTAGAGCTGAAGCTTGAGGAAGAAGGATAAGTTGTTACTTATGTTTGATGGATTGAAACCTTGAAGAAGCAAGTTGAGGCTTGTCATGGAGGATAGCCTTGAAGGGCGATTGAAGTCTGAAGACTGGATTGCTGTCAGAAGAGCTGAAGCTTGGAATTGAAAGAGGGGTTGATCTGCTTTCTTTCCTGTTTGTTTTCTTTTCTGTGCTGATGTGACTTGTTTGACTTGCTTGATGCATTAGAATAAGTCCATATCTAGAATAATGTAAGCTAGGAGCATGATTGCACTAGAGTTGAGTTGCTCCCTCTGCTTGTATTTTTACTGTGTGGCTTTGCTTGCGGGTATTCGGTAGAGCCCAGCTCCCTTGCCCATGTGGTTTGTGTTGCTTGATAGCATGTTATTTCTTCTGTATGATTGCAGTTGTTATTATATCTTGCTTGATAGCATGTTATTTCTTCTGTATGATTGCAGTTATTCTATTTTGCTTGATAGCATGTTATTTCCTCTGTATGATTACAGTCACTCATATGTTGCTTGATAGCTTGTTATTTCCTCTGTATGATTACAGTTATTCATATTTGGCTTGAGGTCGAGACGAGTTTGTGGAGGCTGCTGCCCCACTCACATTCCTCCCTCACTTGCATTGCATGCATTTTACAGTCGTTTACTGTTTACTGTTTAAGCTGATGCTTTATCTGTTTCTGTTTATCATTGACATGATCCCTTAGGACTCTCACTTCCTTTGATAAGGAAGTGATGATTAGAACTTTAGGTTGAAACCTATGCATGATAACTTCTAGGAGTTCCCTGTTTCAAACTTCAACTATAGGATGAATCCTTGGCATGACAACATTAGGACTTGATAGTCTCCCCGTTAGTTGAGCCCCTTCTCTTCTCATCTCAAAACAGCATAGGATACAGTAATCATGAATGATTTCTTTCGTACGTTACGAGCCTTAGGCTATCTGAGAAAGGATTGTTGGAGAGAGCTTCTTTTCAACAGTCTGGATGTTTAGTATGGCACCCTTTGGGTGACATGCGATGCATTCACTCTCAGGTCATAGTCTTTAGTGCGATTGAAATTGCAAACATCCATAAAAAATAGTTCTTTCGTAAAAGACAGAAAACAAACTTCAACCTTTTTTCCCTGTGGGCCCATAATTCAAAGGAAGCTTTTCTGAAGAAAAGAGTGTCCGTTAAACTTCAGCACCACCGCAAACAGGTTTTGTCCCTAACTGCTGGAACTGTTGTTTAACCCTACTCGATAAAACAGATGAATCTGAACCCCCGTAATCCGTATTATCCCGAACTACGTAAGCTCTGATCTCTCATACCTGTTGAGAGTACGTAGGCACAATACTGATGTATTGGCGAGCCACCTTCCCCGTAACCCGTAGTTGGCCGAACTACGTTGACTCTGATTTCTCATTCTCTGATGAGAATACGTAGGCATAAAGCGCGACGCTTTGCCGAGTCATTTTCTTTTCTTTTCAAGCCAGCCTTGATAGGTAGATAGATAAAATGAACCCGTCATATAAACACAACAAGCGTGGATCCCGTCGAGTACGACGGACGTGAGGGGTGCTAATACCTTCCCCTTGCGTAACCGACTCCCGAACCCAGACAACGGTTGCGACGACCTTGTCTTATACCTTTTCGTCAGGTTTTTCCGATTGTTTCCTTTCCCGTTCCGAGGGATAAATAACGAAAGGTGGCGACTCTTCTGTTTTGCCGGCACCTTATTTTCGCGGAAGCGACAGCTGGCGACTCTGCTGGGGACTTGATAGTTTCCTGGATCCAACGTCCCGTATGCGATTCATTTTGGGGATTCGACGTCCCCTGCGAGAGTCAATCCTAGCGCTTGTATGATTACTTGTTGGGTTGTGTTTATTTATCGCATTTTATTTCCCGCACTTTATTTTTCAGTATGATATGATTATCTGTGCTGTTGTGGGAGGGGCATTCTGATGAGTGAGAAGCCAGACCCAGGCTTGAGTGAACATAGCATTAGTTGTGGAAAATTAGTGGGCGCGTGCTTGCTTGGCAGGCACTAGTGTCTCATGAAATCCACGCTCAGACGAGGTTCTCCCGGTTGACTTCTTTTTCAACCCTTTGGGTTGAGGGGGTTGTTGGTTTGGAGGATTGTCGACTCTGGGGACCGATCATTTGGGATTCAGCCGAGTGAGGCCGCTTCATGAGCTGGTGATGCCACACCTTCTGGGTATCGTATCACCCCTCTTGAATGTCTGTGACGCTGATGACCGCATAGGATGCCGAACTTGAGTCAGTTTAGGTCCATACCTGTGAGCAGGGTTGGGTTTGTTGCAGGAAACCTTAACCTTCAGACTACCTGGTTTTCTTGATAGTGAATCAGTTTTGTTGGTACCAGAGGTTCTCATTATCAGATATGATTGTTCTTGACAGAACAGATTTATGGTCCTGTGACAGAGGATCTCATCAGCAGATGGGTATTTTATCTTGACAGAGCAGGTTCATGGTTGGGATCAGGGGATCTCATCTGCAGATATATGTTTGTTCTTGACAGAGCAGAGTTTTGGTCCTGTATCAGAGGTCCTTATTATCAGATGTTTGTTCTTGACAGAGCAGAGTTTTTGGTCCTGTATCAGAGGTCCTTATTATCAGATGTTTGTTCTTGACAGAGCAGATTTATGGTCCTATGTGTGTGTGTTCTTGACAGAGCAGATTTGTGGTCTGATACCAGGGTTTTTCTTCTTATCAGAGATAGTGGTTGTTCTTGATAGAGCAGGGTTATGGTTTTGTTGATACAGAATCTCCACAACACAGTTGCCTTAATCTCCTGCTGCATGATTGCATTTTACATTGCTTTGCATACTCATTTGCATTTCATTAATGCGTGTCTGTGTTGCAGGTACCGTTTCCCCCGATTCAGGATTTCTGGCCTTCTGTTGTATTATTATGGTTCTCTGAGGAAGACCGTGGCTTACAAGCTCCCTGCCCCTGATGTGGTTCAGCTGACTGGTTTGATTGCTTTAGCAGATGATTCTGTGAGAGATGAGTTCAGAAAGTCTTACGGCAAATTGCTCAGTTTGGTTCGTAAACCTTCTGCGTTTGAGTTGAATGGGTTGCACGCCTTGCTGCAGTTCTACGACCCTCCTCTGAGATGCTTTACTTTCCAGGATTTTGTTCTCGCACCCACGCTAGAGGAGTATGTTGATTTGTTAGGAGTTCCTGTCAAGAGTCAGATGCCCTTTGTTCATCTGGATGCTGAGCCTAATCTGGTTAGTCTAGCTCCTTCACTTCATCTAGATGCCTCTGAGTTGGTCTTGTCTAAGTTGGAACAAGGTTCCCGGTTTCTCCTTGCAGTTCTTACTGGGAAAGGCTCAGCAGTGCGCCAAAGACGGATGTTGGGTCGTGTTCAACGCCATTCTCGCTCTGTGCATATGGGGCATCATTCTGTTCCCCAATATGCCCGACTTTGTAGACTTCGACGCCTTCCACATCTTTGCATCAGGGAATCCAGTCCCTACCTTGATAGGAGATGTCTACCATTCCGTCCACTACAAAAACGAGAACAAAAGAGGTAAGAATGTCTCATGTTGTGTGCCCCTGCTTTATAAATGGCTTGATAGTCATCTACCCAAGAGGGGTCCCTTTGCTGCGTCTGCAGCCACAGCTGAGTGGTCCGAGCGTTTGATGAGTCTATCAGCGGAGGATATTGACTGGTTTGACAGAGATAGGTTGGGTACCAAGATTATCTTCAGCTGCAGCGGGTTTCCGAACATGCCTTTGATAGGCAGAAGGGCTGTATAAACTATAATCCATCTTTGCTGGTCCGATAGTTTGCTTATGCTTTGAGAGCTCCGCCGAAGGATGAAGAGGTACAGGAATCTCTGTACCTCACCGGTCTTCTAGAGGGGGATATGTTATCTAAGCTTCAGCGCGCTTGGAATGGTATCAGTAAGAGGGGAAAACCATTGCTGGGGAAAAGTAATAGTCAAGCCTACGTTCATATGTGACTTGGATCAGAGCCAGAGCAGATGCTATAGGGATGCCGTTTCCTCCTGCCAAGCCAGCAAGCCCTCCAGTGATTGAAGAGCCTACCACCGTGCCTATTCAGCAGCATAATCAGGTGTTAGCTGAGAGAGACGAGTTGAAGCGGGCAAATGAAGAACTGGAGAAAGAATTGGCGCAACTCAGAAGCGAGAGAAGCGAGGCCGTTCATTCCCTCAAGAGGCAGACAGAGCTGGTGAACCCAGCTGGGGACCAACTTGACTAAGCAGATAGCTGAGCATGAGTGCAGGGTCGAGACTTCAAAGTCGTTAACGATGTACTGGCCACGAAGAAGCAACACTTGGACGAAGCGTATCGGAGGATATCCAGGTTTAACCAGCACTGGAAGGCCTCCCTAGCCAACAGGAAAGAGCGGGAGGATAAGCTGATGCAACAGATCTCCAAGCTGAAAGCCCAAGTGAAGGATAGTGAGAAGAGGTTTGATGAAGAAACCGCTCGCAGATACGCCGCTGAAGGCCAGCTCAACAGGGCTCTTGCTAACCTGAAGGAGCGCAAACTGACGTTTGAGTCCAAGAAGCGGAAGTTAGAAGATTGCTTCGGCGAAGAAGCATGGAAGATTCGGTCGAAGGTCTTCAGTACACCATTATGCAGAGGGAGTTACTCGTCGAAGGGTTGCTCACTCGGCCTGATCATCCAGAAACGAAGGGGTTGTTAAAAGAGTTTCGCGCCGTGGCCGTGCCTGACTATATTTGTAATCCTTTGTGTTGATCATTGTTGTATGCTGACCATCACCAGGCTTGTTGGTCGAGGTCATGCTATTGATTCATCTTGTACTCACTGACGTTGTGTACCGCCTTGATGGGCTTTCTTTATATATATGAGATGTTATTTCCATGACTGGACTCGGACTTCTTATTATCAGCACTGGCACTCAGGCACTAGGATCGGGGAAATCTCCCTAACACACAGACACATGTTTGCATTTGCATGAAGCATTTGCATAGCGAGCACTTTGTCGTTTTTTCCTAACCCTTTTGTGTTTACAGGTTGTTTCAGGTTGTTCCAGGATTGATCAGAGACCTATCCACCGCAATCCGACCAGAGCAAATCAAACCAGAATCATGGAGCAAGTGCAAACTGATGTTCAAGAACTCCGCGAAAGAATGGGACCGCTTCATGGAGCTCATGCAAGCGGTCGCTAATGGCCAGGATCAGCTCAGAACCATGGTTCAGCCTCTGATTTCAAGGGTCGATAGCAATGGCGTACTCCATGGTGGGACCGTGCCTACCCCTCCACCTGTTGAAACTCCTCAGAATGGCGTCCCCGTGACCGGGGGAATGGCAGTGCCAACGGCAATGTGATAGCTAACATGGGACTCAATGGTAATACGACGGGCGTCGGTAATGGGAGTCTTGAAGCTAACGTCAATGCTGGGCTGGGCAACGGCAGTGCAGGTGTTGGGAATCTGTTCGGGCCTCAGCCGTGGTTAGAAGATCGTCAGGATGATGTGTTCTCTCAGAGAGGTGCTGAAGGGGAGCTGACTGCTGAAGCACGTCTAAGGTTCAAGGCACTCGAGGATAAGATGAGAAATATCGAGAACCAGAACACCTAGGCGTTGATATGTCCAAGTTGGGACTAATTGCTGATTTCAAGGTGCCTCCCAAGTTCAAGGTACCTGACTTTGAAAAGTACAAGGGCACCACTTGCCCTCGCGTCCACCTGAGATCATATTACCGGAAAATGTCGGCTCATTCTGAGGACGAGAAGTTGCTGATGCACTTCTTTCAGGACAGTCTGTCCGGACCCTCCCCTCGAATGGTACATGAGTTTGGAACCTACCAGTGTGCGTACGTGGAAGGACCTTGCTGAAGCATTTGTGCACCACTACCAATATAACAGCGACTTGGCTTCGAACCGAGTCCAACTGCAGAATCTGTCGCAGAGGAACAACGAAGGGTTCAAGGAATACGCCCAGCGGTGGCGTGAGTTGGCAGCCAGGGTTCAGCCGCCGATGGTTGAACGCGAGCTTGTGCAAATGTTCGTAGCCACCCTCCCAGGGTTTATTATGAGAAATTGGTCAGCGGTATGTCCGAAACCTTCTCAGATCTCATTATCACGGGTGAGCACATTGAAAATGGGATCAAACTGGGGAAAATACAAGGTGATTCATCCTCAGCCGGAGGAAGCAAGAAACCTTATGGTGGCAAAAGACGGGAAGGAGAAACGAGCGCCGTGACCAACGGTCGAAGGAAGGGTAAAGGCCCTCACCAGCAGGTGGCCAGCATAACTATCCCGGCAGTTCAACAGCAGCAGCAGCAGCAGCCGAATCAACAAGGGTACCGAAAGTATCAGAACAGGGCACCTCTGTCGAGCCGTCACCTCGAGACACTGCCCATGTCGTACTCTCAACTATTGCAGACTTTGCTTCAGCTACAGTTGATCCAGAAGAGAACCTTGGCTCCCTTGACAGGGGCACCTCCTCCAGGTTATGACGCGAATGCAACTTGTGAATTTCACTCAGGGGCACCAGCCACACAGTAGAGAATTGCAAAGCCTTCAAGCATAAGGTGCAGGACATGGTGGATGCCAAGATCATCAATTTCTCAGATAATGTGCCAAATGTCACGAAGAACCCTATGCCGAATCATAGGGGAGGTGGAGTAAACGCCATTATTGAAGACGAGAGTTTGGATTTGTTGACTGACGTCAGAGATCTTAAGACACCGCTTAGCTTCGTTAAAGCTAAGCTGATGAAAAGAGGTTTCTTTCCAGGTTGTGGAGAGCTGTGTATGGGCTGTGCGACAAGTCCGGATGGATGTGAACAGTGATAGAGGGGATTCAAAGTCTGATGACCGAAGGGATCCTACAGTTTAGCCGAAGGGCCGAAAGCGGATCGGAGAGGTAATGCTGAAGCAAGATGATGAGGTTGCCACCATCACCATCCCTCGCCAGACGATAACTATTTCTGCACCCAGACCGCCCACGATTACCATCACCAAAGCTGGGCCAATACCGTTCGAAAGCACTAATGCTGTCCCATGGCATTACAGGGCAGAGGTCTACTGCAACGGACAGAAGTTGGAACTGGAACCATATGGGTCGGCTGTGGAGAACCTAGCGGGCGTTAGCGGAATTACTCGCAGCGGGAGAGATTTGCACCACCTGAGGTCGTGGCGGAAAAGGCGGACAAAGCTGATGCAACTGATAAAGGAAAGAGTAAAGTCGTCGAAGAGATCCCGCGTGGGGTAGAAAAAGACTTACTTGTTAAAGACGCCGAGGAATTTATGAGGTTGATTAAAAAGAGTGACTACAAGATCGTGGATCATCTCCATCAGACACCCTCGAAAATTTCCATCCTGAATCTGTTGCTGTGTTCTGAAGCACACCGCAACGTACTGCTGAAGGTGTTGAACG
This sequence comes from Lathyrus sativus, assembly GCA_963859935.3. Taxonomy (NCBI): domain Eukaryota; kingdom Viridiplantae; phylum Streptophyta; class Magnoliopsida; order Fabales; family Fabaceae; genus Lathyrus; species Lathyrus sativus. Next base: position 35,753 of record CAWUDS030005912.1, on the reverse strand, counting down.
CCGCATATGTATCGCAGGAAATATCGGTAAACCAGTTAGAGGAGGTCGTAGCCCACGTAAATGCTGGGAATGGGTTAGGTTTCACTGACCTATAGCTGACGCCGAAGGGGAGGAACCACAATAGCGCCCTGCACATCTCGATCGAGTGTAGAGGAACGATTATGTGTCACGTGTTGGTAGACACAGGATCATCGCTCAATGTTCTTCCGAAGAAGGCATTAATGAAGTTAGATACTCGCGAAGTGATTTGCACACCCAGTGATCTGGTGGTGAAAGCGTTCGATGAAACCAAACGCCATGTTTTCGGGGAGGTGACGTTGCCAATCCAAGTCGGGCCGGAAACATTCGAGGCGGTCTTTTACATTATGGACATCATGCCTGCCTACAGCTGTCTCTTGGGCCGGCCATGGATCCATTCGGCGGGTGCCGTGACCTCCACGTTGCACCAGAAACTCAAGTATGCTGTCGGAGGTAGCATCGTGACCGTTTGTGGCGAGGAAGATATAATGGTGAGCCATTTGGCGTCCTTCAAGTGAGATGGATGGGGAAATCCACGAAACCCTATGCCAAGCGTTCGAAGCTGTTAAAGTCAAGAACGTAGCTCCTGTAGTCACTGAGAAGCCAGAGATGACTCTCTCTTCCTTCAAGGAAGCCCGGGCTGTTGTCCAAGCCGGACCTACCCCAGGCTGGGGACGAATCTTGGAGATACCTAACAAGCAAGATAAGTTTGGGTTGGGGTATTCTCCTACGGCTGAAGCCTCCTCTTCTAGCAGTGCGTCGCGAGGTAAAGGGCCGATCCAGTTTACTAGCGGCGGGGTGATATTTGAAAGCGTCAACGCGGTGTCTGAAGACAGCGAAGATAGCGACTGTGACTTAGATTCTTGGATCCAGCCAAGCAAGCCAGGCGAGAGCCTTACCAACTGGTCCGTCAAGGATATCATCCGGATGACAAGCGAAGAGTAATGATTTACTATTTTCCAATCATTGTACAACCCTATGTCCTACCCGGGGCATAGTGGTTTTATTGTCAGGGCCTTGTTTGATTATGTACATGCATTTTACCAATAAATAAAAAGGCGTTTTTCTTCGCATTCAAATGTTGTGATCTCTGTTATTCCTATTTTATATTTGTTTTGAAAAACAATAAAATGGAAATGGGGTTTGTGCTAACCTGCATATCCTTGTTTTAAGTTTAACCCTTGTTATTGCAAGATCCACATAGCAGACGACATCTACTCTGGACCTTCTACGACTCACTTCGACTTTGATTGCCCGATCTATCAAGCCGAAGAAGAGATTGATGAAGACGAAGACCTTCCCGAGGAGTTGTCCCGCTTGTTGAAACAAGAAGAGAAAGTTATTCTGCCTCACGAAGAAGAAATGCAAGATCGTGAATCTGGGTTCCGAAGAACTTGTCAGGAACGTCAGGATAGGGGCCGCGTTGCAGAATGATGTCAAGCAGAGATTGGTCGAGATGCTAAGGGAGTATGGTGACGTCTTTGCTTGGTCATACGAAGATATTCCCGGGCTCGATACTGACATCATGGTCCACCATTTGCCGCTGTGCGAGAAGACTTTCCTCCCGTCAAGCAGAAGCTTAGGAGGACACGACCAGATATGGCCGTTGAGATCAAAGAAGAAGTGCAAAAGTAGCTTGATGCTGGCTTCTTAGCGGTCACTACTTACCCTCCGTGGGTCGCCAACATAGTGCCTGTACCGAAGAAGGACGGTAAGGTACGAATGTGCGTCGATTATCGGGATTTGAATAGGGCAAGCCCTAAAGATGATTTCCCGCTGCCTCATATTGATGTGTTGGTCAACAATACAGCTCAGTTCTCCGTGTTTTCATTCATGGATGGCTTCTCCGGTTATAATCAGATCAAGATGGCACCGGAGGACATGGAGAAAACTACGTTTATCACACCTTGGGGAACATTTTGCTACAAGGTAATGCCTTTCGGTCTGAAGAACGCAGGGGCCACTTACCAACGAGCAATGGTTACTTTGTTTCATGACATGATTCATCAGGAGATTGAAGTCTATGTTGATGACATGATGCGAAGTCCCAAATGGAGGAAGGACATCTAGTCAATTTGCTGAAGCTTTTTGAGAGGCTTAGGAAGTTCAGGTTGAGGCTGAATCCTAACAAGTGTACTTTCGGAGTACGGTCCGGAAAGCTATTGGGGTTTATCGTGAGTGAAAGAGGCATCGAGGTTGATCCTGCGAAGATAAAAGCGATACAAGAAATGCCAGTGCCAAAAACAGAAAAAGAAGTTCGTGGGTTCCTGGGCAGAATAAACTACATTGCAAGGTTTATTTCTCAGCTCACGGCCACGTGTGTGAACCGGTGTTCAAACTGCTGAAAAAAGACCAGGCGATTATCTGGAACGAGGATTGCCAGAAGGCATTTGATAAGATAAAACAGTATCTGCAGGAACCTCTGATCTTGATACCCCCAGTGGTCGGACGACCACTAATCATGTACTCTACAGTTCTTGAGAATAGTATGGGGTGTGTTCTCGGTCAGCACGACGAGACGGGCAGAAAGGAGCATGCCATTTACTACTTGAGTAAAAAGTTCACAGATTGTGAATCTCGTTACTCGATGCTGGAGAAGACGTGTTGTGCACTAGCCTGGGCTGCCAAACGTTTACGACAGTACATGCTCAATCACACCACCATGCTAATTTCGAAGATGGATCCGATCAAGTACGTTCTTCGAGAAGCAAGCGCTTTCGGGCAGGATTGCCAGATGGCAAATGGTGTTGACGGAATATGACATTCAGTACGTTTCCCAGAAGGCCATTAAGGGAAGCGTATTGTCTGATTACCTTGCCGAACAGCCGATCAAAGATTACCAGCCGATGAAATTTGAATTCCCTGATGAGGATATTATGTTTCTTAAAGCGAAAGATTGCGATGAACCGTTGCCCGACGAGGGGCCAGATAGGAAATCCCATTGGAAATTGATATTTGACGGGGCGGTTAATTCTTACAGAAGTGGTATTGGGGCGATCATCACGACTCCCCACGGATCCCACATCCCGTTCACTGCGAGACTGACGTTTCCGGTCACAATAACAAAGCGGAGTACGAAGCATGTATCATGGGTCTAGAAGAGGAAATTGATTTGAGAATCAAGAACCTAGACATATACGGTGACTCAGCGCTTGTGATTAACCAAATTAAAGGGGAGTGGGAGACTCGCCAATCGAATTTGGTGTCGTACATGAACTATGCCAGAAGGCTGCTTCCGTTCTTTGATCGAGTGGAACTCCATCATGTGCCCAGAGCTGAAAATCAGATGGCTGATGCCTTAGCCATGTTGGCTTCAATGTATAAAGTCAATTTTTGGAATGAAGCTCCAAGAATTGTCCTTTCTCGTCTTGATATACCTGCATTCGTCTTTGCAGATCGAGGAGAGTCGCCGACGGCAAGCCATGGTTCCATGATATCCAGACTTTCCTTATGACTAAGGAGTATCCGGCGGGAGCGTCAACCCAGGATAAGAAGACTCTGAGGAGGCTGTCTAGGAAATTTTTATCTCAACCCTGATGGAGTTTTGTATAAAAGAAACCACGATCTCGTGCTACTAGATGTGTAGATGAGAAAGAAGCGAGTATGCTCATGGAAGAAGTCAATGAAGGCACATTTGGTACGCACGCCGGCGGGCACGCTATGACGAGAAAGATCCTGAGAGCAGGATATTAGTGGCTGACGATGGAATCGGATTGCTTTAAATTCGCGAAGTGATGTCATAAATGCCAGATTTATGCTAATAAAGTTCATGTGCCGCCGTGCCCGTTGAATGTCATGTCCTCCCCGTGGCCGTTCTCCATGTGGGGCATCGACATGATAGGCAAGATCGAGCCCACTGCATCCAATGGTCATCGCTTCATTCTAGTAGCTATCGACTACTTCACCAAGTGGGTGGAGGCAGCCTCATATGCTAATGTGACCAAGCAGGTGGTGGCTAAATTAATAAAGAGGGACATCATCTGTCGTTACGGAGTTTCCCGAACGGATCATTACTGATAATGGTTCGAATTTGATAACAAGATGATGAAGGAGCTGTGCCAGAGTTTCAAGATTGAACACCACAACTCATCTCCCTACTGGCCGAAGATGAATGGCGCCGTTGAACGCGGTCAATAAGAACATCAAGAAGATTGTCGTGACCTATAAAGATTAGCATGAGATGCTGCCATTTGCATTGCACGGTTATCGTACCATGATGCGTACATCAACCGGGGCAACTCCTTTCTCCTTAGTGTACGGTATGGAAGCTGTCCTACCGTTAGAAGTGGAGATCCCTTCTTTGCGAGTTTTGGTTGACGTGAAACTCGATGAGGCAGAATGGATTAAGAACCGACTAAGCCAACTCAGCTCGATGGAGGAGAAGAGGTTGGCATCGATTGCATATGGTCGTCTGTACCAAAGCCGAATGAAGAAAGCTTATGATAAGAAGGTGCGTCCTAGAAGCTTTCAGACGGGTGATCTCGTCCTGAAGAAGATTCTTCTCCACACTCCGATCACCGGGGCAAGTGGACTCCCAATTACGAAGGTCCGTACGTCGTAAGCAAGGTCTTTTCGGGAGGAGCCTTGCTGTTATCCACGATGGATGGTGAAGATTTTGCTTCCCCGTGTGAACGCGGACGCAGTTAAAAAATACTTTGCTTAAAAATGACCCGCTGGAAAGAAAAAGAATATCCAGGCAAAATGGGGCATCCCGGCGAACCATAAAAAGGAAAAGGTTCGGGCAAAAATTAGGGATATAAAAGAAAAGAATGTACACCCGCAAAGTCGAAAACCCGGATGGGCGACTTGGCAAAAAAGGGTATCCCGGTGAATCGAAAACCCGGAAGGGCGATTCAGGCAAAAGTTAAGGATTTGAAAAAGCAAATGACTGCGTTCCGCGTGTGGACTTTCATTGTTTAGTTGTTTGGAGGACCTGAGGGCCATTTATCTGAATCAATCTCTTCTGAAGCTGAAGCCTCGGAGAAGTATCGAAGTCGAGTGGGTCATAGAGGGATCAACTCATGGTGTTCGTCTACGCCTCGTTGCCGACATTTGTATATACTGATGTATATTTATGTTTTATTCTTGCGCAGCTTCTCATTCCAGGGGCTTGCATCTGTTGTAAAAAATTTTTACCCATTCAGGGGTTCGTTATCAATAAAATGTATACTATTCAGCAACTATTGTTTGTTTGTTTAGCATTTATCTGTTTTGTTGCGAAAAAGAACGCCGATGTTTTGATAAAATGCGCCATACATAAACTTACTGGCCTAGGCCACTGATTGTTGAAACAATGAATTACTTGAACAGTGTCACAAGATGATAACCTTGATAGGTCCCTGTGAGAAGGGTATCTTGTCTGTTTGTTTGTGTTGATACAGGTGTAGCATATTCCAGGCAGTACGCCACATGCGTCCCCAACCAGGATGATTCCTTCTTCTCCAGCAAAGTTCAGCAGCCTCTCCCCGCAGAGTCTGAATGTGAGATCGTAAGGAATTGATATGTCTCCCCAGGCAGAGAAGATTCTCTCCCCAATCAGATGTATCCTGAAGGAACGTCCTATCCCCAGCTGAGTCTGAAGTGTGCAGCAATTGGTAGGTCCAGACCGAAGTCTCCAGAAGAATTGAGATTCCCCCACAGAGTCGTACTCTCCCCTGTAAGCAGGACAATTCCTTCTTCCCCAGCCGAGTTTGCAGTTCCCCAAGAGAGCCGAGTCCTTGGAAAGCAGTTCAGGCCATGATGGGTTTTCCCCAGTAGAGTGTTGAACAGCTGATGCCGTATTTCCCCACTGAAGTCGTTATCTCCAAGAAGGTTTTGTTGCGAATACCGTGCAGTTTATTTCTGCGATTGACATCGCTTTCCTCAGCAGGTCCAGGTTCTCGTAGAGCTTTATTCCCCTGCAGCAGTCAACTGAAGTTCGTTTCCCCAGGCGGAGTCCGATTGAGATTGGCGTGACTTTTTCTCCTCGGCAGGATGAGTCCTTCCTCCACCAGAGTGGTTCTTTCTCCTTGACAGGAGGATTCTCCCTTCAACATTTATTTTGCTGATGGGGTCGTAGCATTTTGCATGATTGCATAACATTTACCCAAAAAACGCGTAGCATTTCCACCGTGTGGAGCATGACGCCATTGTCAAACATATGCATACTAAACATGAGCTAGGTCGTTACCGTTCTTGTTTTGCAGGTGTTCCTCCGCAGAGTCACTTGCTCAAGATGATTCTTGAATCCCCTAACAGAAGTCGTTTGCCCAAGATGATTCTTAAATTCTCTCGCAAAGTTGTTTTCTTAAGATGATTCTTATAATCCCCTGTGAAGTCGCCAGAGAGGGTTGCTCAAGTTGATTCTTGAAGTCCCCGGCAGAGTGATTGCTCGGGATGATTCCTGAAATCTCCAGCAGAGTTATTAGTCCAGGATGATTCTTGAAGTCCCCACGAAGTTGTTTGTGCAAGATGACTCTTGATTTCCTCAGCAGAGATGATTCGCCCAGAATGATTTCTGGATCCCGAAGCAGAGTTACTTGATAGTTCTCCGGAATCCCCAGCGGAGATGTGTCATCCCCGACAGGTTTCTGAGCAGCGAAGTTGAAACTTCCCTTGAAGACTTGATGATTGAAGTCCAACCGTATTGACGAAGCAGTTCTCCCAGCTGATGCGGAGTGCCTGATGATAGAAGTTTGGATATCCCCAATTGGTTCATGATTGACTGAGAATTCTATTCCGACTTAGTGATGAAGTCCGGCTGACGCCCGAAGGTTTCTTTGAATGCCCGATGGCATGATTAACTTGATTGTTGACCTGATGAGTCCCGAGGAATCTTGATGCCTGACGGCATGATCGACCATGTATTACCGGTTACCGTGTGACCAATTCCCCAGCTAGTTGTCGTGCAGCTAATATTTCAGTTTTCGAAGATTTGTTCCCACCAGTACCGTGTACTTGTGCAGTTGGCAAATTTTCGGGTTTGTCGGTATTCAACCGTCTCGCACCTTGATTGGTTGAGAGCCGTTCGCTTCTCACCTAGTCAGGTTCAAGCCGTTTGAATAGGGGCAACTGTTGCACCCCAAAATTTGCCCAACTTTTCTTTACCTAGCTTATGTTTCATTTCATTCACATTAGCATTATCATTTGCATTTCATTGACATGTATGCAGGAGATCAAGAGGTATGATTACCAATCAAGGGATACACAAGACTTTGAAGCTAGAGAAAGTTATTCAAGTGTTCAGGGGTTGATATCCTTGTCAGAGAAGTTAAAAGATCCTCAGAGAGATGTAAAAACAGAGTATGCCTAAGAGGGGGGGTGAATTAGGACTTTTGAAATTTTTCCGGTTTTTATGGTATCTTGAAATATTACTGGTTTGTGTTTTTGGTTATGAAAGCAGAAGAAGAAAAATAAAAGAACAATGGACACCAGGATTTATAGTGGTTCCCCTCACAATTCGAGAGTACTCCACTCCCCTTTCAACATGAAAGAGAGTTTTCACTATTGTTTAATAAAGTACAACCTATCACACCATCAACCGGTGAGGCCTACTATCAAACAATAAAACTAACAAATGTACAAGAACAATCCTCTTGTAAACACTCACCCTTGTGTCTAACAATCCTAGATCACAAGTCAAAATACACAAGTTTGTAAAGATTTGATTTGAGAGTAATGATATCAAAGTTGATCTTCTCCAAATGATCAGAATTCACTCTTACAATTTTCAATACAAGTGTTCAAGGATGAGTATGAAATTTATGCACATATGAATACTTAATGAAAGTTTTTGAAAATGGTGAATTGATTCTAAGACAATTTGAAAATGAATGTGGAAAGTGTTTGGAGATTGAAAAGTTTTTATTTGTTATGTTGTATTTTCAAAATTGAAAAACTCAGAATTTATATGAGTAAAATACCCTTTCAAAAAGGTACATTGAGTAGACATCAAACATATGAAATGGTATAATTTTTAAATAATTTTTGAACTTGAAACAAAGCAATTTTTCACTGTACGTCCAGTGTTAATCAGTTAACCCATATGGTTAATCGGTTAACACTGGTACGTTAGCCCAAGAAATTTCAAAATTCAAATTGGTTAACCGGTAAACCTATATGGTTAATCGGTTAACACTGCTAATTTTCAGAAAAATGCTTTTTAAAATTAATGTTATACCAATTCTAAGGTTTCAAAAAACATGCTTATGTATTATGCAGAAATGCTTAATGTTTTTGAACACTTGTATATCAAATTATAAGGGTAGAATTTGATATACCAGTAATGCATCCAAGTCTGGAAGAATCATAGTTCCATATGTAGCTTGACTTGAAAGATATCTTGATTTGATCTTGAGATCTTTGAACGGCTTGTCTTTTTGCAATCAAGAGATGACCTTGAGTAGTATTGACATCATCAAAAATGAGACTGAAGCATGCTTTCTACATTCCCCCCCTTTTTGATGATGGCAATCAATAATATTGTGCGATATTTTCTTGATCTGATTCTCCCCCTATGTCTAGCAACTCCCCCCTATCTTAACAGAGGAAAAAAAATCTGCACACAGAGAGATATTAACAGAACCAAGCTCTTCTCCCCTTTGACATCAGCAAAAAGGAAGAGCTTTCAAAGAAATCACAAGATAGCAGCATATATAGTAATAAGCACATGCAAAGCCAAGTAAACACAAAGCACAAACAGTAGTACATATAAAATGCAGCAAATAGAAATTGTACTTGTTACAATAAAACATAGTTTAAATGAAATCATAAAAACTTAAGACTAGAAAGCAAAGCAATAAAAACAACAGCAGCATCATATTCTCTAAAAATCCTCATCCGCCATATCCTCCTCCTCTTCTTCTTCATCACTATCAACCTCTTCTTCAATCTCGTCGTCCACAACTCGGGTGTTGGAATATGGAGGGTTAAGAATGAGGTTTCTGAGGGAGCAATTGCTCGGGAGGTCTCTCTATGCATATTCATGGATTCTCGATGCTGGGTTCATCATGGTTGTGTAGAGAAACTCACTGGTAAGACCCCCTTCAGGCATTGGATAAGCGTGATGGACAGGACCGTCATCAGTATACCTGTAGTTACCGTCAGCCGCCTTGATGATTCCAGTATTCTTCACAATATTAATTTCATTGATCTCATTAGTTGTTGATTTCATCTTTGAGGATGGTTCTCTGTTGAGGTCAAGTTCAGTTAATTCCAGAATTCTAGAAACCAAGCGAGCATTACGGCAGCCGGGTAATGCAATGAAGTTGTTGCTACAGATGATACATAATAGTCAAAATCCAATTGACTCTGATGCGATTCTTAATAGCAAAGATCAGCTGCATTTCCAAGTCGTTAATCTGAGAGTGATTTGAGTCCTTTGGAATGAGGACGTAGCAGATAATGTAGTGAAGCATTCGATCAGATACTGTCAGATTCTTGGCATAGCACAACATACGAGCGGTGCGAGAGTTTGCAATAACAGTATCTTTTGGGAACCTGCAAATCTGATAGTAATACTCCATTTTATCATAGTTTGCCCAGGGTCCATCTACATGGTTTACACCTTTCCTCAGGAAGCATCCTTTTGATGGAATCTTAAGGTGTCTAGCAAGGGTGGATAAATTCTCAACAAACTCATGATCTCTAATGGTGGACCGGATCATGTAGTTCTCATCCATGTCCAGATATACAGACATTTTATTCATAAAAGCTTTAACCAGATCAGGATAGATAATACCAGAGTCGGTGACGAACTTGTAGATACGCTGATATTCCAACAGAGTAGGAAAATCAAAAGATATTGTAGGAAAAGCTCGAAGATTCACATACTTTACCGGCATAAGTTGACGAACACGAACTTTGAAATCCATCCGTCTCTTTTTGGTGGTTTCCATTGGAATACTGTCGTCATCTGATTTTGATGCAGAATGATGTTCTGGAAGTTTTCCCTTGCCGCGGTTTGATGCTTAAGCCATGGATGGTTGTGGGTTCTTGAGGAAGTTAGGGTTTGAGAAGTTGTGGGGAGGTTTTTCCAACTTTTGAGAGTGGGAGAGAGAAGTTAGGATTTTAAGAGGGAATATGGATTTTGGATATGGATTTGGATATTTAAGAGAATATGGACCACACAAAATATATTAAAAAAATATACAATTTTTCAAAAATTTTAATTAATTTTCGTTTCTGATTTTTTTTGAAAAATTAACAGTGTTAATCGGTTAACCATATAGGTTATCGGTTAACACATATGGTTAATCGATTAACCCATATGGTTTAATCGATTAACATGCTCGAATTTTTGAAAAATACTTAAAAACAGAATGCATACACATGAAAACATATCACAAATAATGCATACATATGATAGAGAAAAAGATCAGATGTCACCTTCATCAAGAATCCCAAGTTCTCTCCGAATTTTGTAGAATGGTTCTTTTGCCAAAGGCTTGGTGAAGATGTCGGCGAGTTGGTTGTGTGTGTCGACGAAAGTAACATCAACATCTCTGTTTAATACGTGATCTCGAAGGAAATGATTGCCTGATATCGATGTGCTTTGTTTTGGAATGCATAACCGGATTCTTTGTGATATTTATGGCACTAGTATTGTCACATCGTAGAGGAATGCATCCGAGGTCAACACCATAATCCAGAAGTTGTTGTTTCAGCCATAAAATCTGTGCACAGCAACTTCCTGCGGCGATGTATTCTACTTCGGCGGTGCTGAGTGCTACACAAGCTTGCTTCTTGCAGGCCCATGATACTAGAGCATTTCCGAGAATATGACATGTACCACTTGTACTTTCTCTATCGGTTTTGCATCCTGCATAGTCAGCGTCAGAATAACCAACTAAAGAACAAGTACTACCTTTAGGATACCATAATCCTACGTTGGTCGTTCCTTTGAGATACTTGATAATTCTCTTCACAGCAGTGAGATGCGATTCCTTCGGATTTGCTTGGAAGCGCGCACACAAACAAACACTATGTTGAGACAAGCATCCTTTAAATTAAGTCGAGTTGCAACACCTTGACTAATATCACCTAACTTTATCAATTGGGTGATCTTTGTGTGTTCTCCATTCTTTCGGAAGATCTTGATTTTCTTGAGTAACATCTTCTCGTAATATTGTTTGATCATTTGAAACAATTTCTTCATTTTGTGGAGTATCTACAAAAATCATCATCATCATCCAAAACAATATTATCCTCTTTCGAGGGGTTAGTTTCAATCAAACGAAACATGAATAGACTCTTCAATGGTAAGAGTTCTTTTATTAAAAATTCTAAAAGCTTTACTATAAAGAGAGTAACCAAGAAATATACCTTCGTCGGATTTCTCATCAAACTTACCGAGATTGTCCTTATGTTGTTGAGAACGAAGCATTTGCAGCCAAATATGTGGAAGAATGATATATTCGGTTTCCTTCGCTTGAACAACTCATACAGAGTCTTTTTGAGTAGCGGTCGAATATTCACGCGGTTGCTTACAAAGCACGCCGTGCTTACTGCTTCTGCCCAAAAATATTTTGGAAGATTTGTGTCGCTGAGCATTGTTCTAGCAAGTTCAACTAGTGAACGATTCTTCCGTTCTACGACGCCGTTCTGTTGAGGAGTTCTTGGTGCCGAAAAATTATGAGAAATTCCATGTTCTTCACAAAATTCTTCAAAGTCTGAATTTTGAAATTCTCCACCGTGGTCGCTTCTTATGGAGGCTATAGTGAGTGACTTCTCGTTTTGAATTTGTTTTGCATACTTTTGAATGCTTTGAACGCATCATTTTTCTGCGCTAAAAACATTGTCCCAGGTATATCGAGAAAAGTCATCAACAATAACTAAAGCATAAATACTACCTCCAAAGCTTCTTCGTTCTTGATGGACCAAAAAGATCCATGTGCAACAATTGAAGTGGTCTTGATGTAGAAACCACTTGCTTGGATTTGAAGTTGTCTTGGTCTATTTTCCCTTTTGACATGCATCGCATAATTTATCCTTGATGAATTTTATCTTCGGAAGCCCAACAACCAGATCATGCTTGATTAATTTGTTTAGATGCTCCATGTGAATGTGAGCAAATCTTTTATGCCAAAGCCATGCCTCGTTGTTGTTTGCCATAAGACATTTTACCTTCAAGGAAGAATCATCAAAAGAGATCATAAAAATATTATTATATCTTTTACCTTTTAGCAGAATCTCATGAGTGACTTCGTGTTCGATCAAGCATTCCTCCTTTGTGAAGTTGATTTTGAACCCTTTGTCACACAATTGACTGATGCTAAGCAGGTTATGCTTAAGGCCTTCAACAAAAAGAACGTCCTCGATAATTGTACATGGAGGTGCACCAATGGTTCCAACTCCAAGAATTTTTCCTTTATTATCATCACCGTAAGTGACATATCCTTTGGCCTTTAATGATAGACTTGAAAATTTGTTTATATCTCCCGTCATATGCTTCGAGCAGCCACTATCAAGATACCATTGATTTGTGGTTGTCTTCAAGCATACCTACAAAAAAAAATTAGGTAGTGTTAGGTACCCAAATTGCTTTGGGTCCTTGATAGTTAGTACCCTTTTCCACCCACACATAATGCCCCTTTTGCAATACCAATATTACGTACATAGCAGGCATTAGGTGTGTGCCTTAAATTCCATAATAAAAACATGTAGGTTGAAAATGACTTCTATATCTAGGAATATAATTCTTTTTCTTATTAATTCTTTTCTTGTTATGATTTTGATGTTGAATTTTAGAAGTGCTTGTCTCTTCCTTAACAATTTGTTCACTTGCTCTTACGAAAATGGTCTTATTGGTGCTTGGTTTTGAAAATTTAGAATATCCAATCCACTTTTATCATTAGGATACCTTTGATGTTTAAGAATCTCTTCCAAGCCAATTTGACCTTTTTCGTATCTTTCTAAAACTCTTTTAAGTTGAACAATTTGAAAGGACAAAGACTCACAATTCTTACATACAAGACTTTGTTTTTCATCCATCACTTTTTGTTTTTCATCTTCAATATTTTTCAAGAGATCAAAATTTTGTTTTTTCTAAAAGTAAAATTCTTTTCTTTTGTGATGAGATGTCTTTATACAAAGTCTTGCACTCTTTTAGAAGTTCATCTATAACTTCTTGTGCATCATTGTCATAGACAGAAAAATTACTACTAACCTCATTTTCGTCATCGGAATGGTGAGAGGCCATTAAGGCAATATTTGCGCTTTCATCGCTATCTGATTCCGATGATGAACTTACTTTGTTGTCGTCCCATGCGACATAAGCCTTCTTTGTTTGAAATCCTTCTTGCCTTGAATTTTCCTTTATTTGCGAGTTTTGGCAATCTGGCTTTATGTGACCTTGTTTCCCACATTCGTAACATGTAATTTCTTGGTTTGATGTGGATGCCTCCTTTTTCCTGAAATGTCTATTCTTTTTAGAAAAAGAAGAAGTTTTATTATTATTAAAAAACATACCAAGCTTCTTTACTAGAAGCATGGAAATTTTCGTCTTCGGAAGATTCGTCAATTTTGTCCATCCTTTGTGTCAGTCTTCAAGGCAATTCCTTTGGACTTCTTGTCTTGACTTTCATGTTTCTCAAGCCTTCCAAGTTCCAGTTCATGCTCTTGAAGTTTCCCGAATAATGAAGCGGATGTCATTGTTGAAAGACTTTTCTTTTCCGAAATGGCGGTCACCTTTGGTTGCCATTCTCTTGTCAAGGATCTTAGGACTTTTAAGTTGAGATCATCGTTGGTGAAGGTCTTCCCAAGAGCAATCAAGTGATTTGTTAGATGAACGAACCTCTTTTGCAAGGCAACAATAAATTCACCGGGCTGCATACGGAACATCTCATATTCTTGACTTAACGTGTTAAGTCTTGATCTTTTTACTTCTGCAGTTCCTTCATGTGTTTCTACCAGGTATCCCAAATCTGTTTTGCCGATTGACACTGTGATATGCGAAAGAATTCATCCATACTGAGAGCGCTTTGAAGTATGTTGATTGCTTTCTTCTCATTCAAGATTCTCTTCTTGTCATTTTCATCATATGAGGATTTAATCTTTGGGGTTCCAACACCATTTACCAACACTTGTAGGAACATGTGGACCAGTTTCAACGGTTTCCCATATACCATCTCCTTGAGCCTCAAGATGTGCCTTCATACGGATTTTCCAAAAATCAAAGTATTCTCCAGAAAGAGTGGTGGCTTGTTACTACTTCCACCATCTTTGAAAACCGGGTTGGTACTTGCGGAAGCCATACTGAATCGTTAGGAACAGGTTACCTTAACCTGCTCTGATGCCAATTGTAAGAACAGAGTATGCCTAAGAGGGGGGTGAATTAGGACTTTTGAAATTTTTCCGGTTTTTATGGTATCTTGAAATATTACTGGTTTGTGTTTTTGGTTATGAAAGCAGAAGAAGAAAAATAAAAGAACAATGGACACCAGGATTTATAGTGGTTCCCCTCACAATCCGAGAGTACTCCACTCCCCTTTCAACATGAAGAGAGTTTTCACTATTGTTTAATAAAGTACAACATATCACACCATCAACCGGTGAGGCCTACTATCAAACAATAAAACTAACAAGTGTACAAGAATAATCCTCTTGTAAACACTCACCCTTGTGTCCAACAATCCTGGATCACAAGTCAAAATACACAAGTTTGTAAAGATTTTGATTTGAGAGTAATGATATCAAAGTTGATCTTCTCCAATTGATCAGAATTCACTCTTACAATTTTCAATACAAGTGTTCAAGGATGAGTATGAAATTTATGCACATATGAACACTTAATGAAAGTTTTTGAAAATGGTGAATTTGATTCTAAGACAATTTGAAAATGAATGTGGAAAGTGTTTGGAGATTGAAAAGTTTTTATTTGTTATGTTGTATTTTCAAAATTGAAAAACTCAGAATTTATATGAGTAAAATACCCTTTCAAAAAGGTACATTGAGTAGACATCAAACATATGAAATGGTATAATTTTTAAATAATTTTTGAACTTGAAACAAAGCAATTTTTCAATGTACGTTCAGTGTTAATCGGTTAACCCATATGGTTAATCGGTTAACACTGGTACGTTAGCCCAGAAATTTCAAAATTCAAATTGGTTAACCGGTTAACCTATATGGTTAATCGGTTAACACTGCTAATTTTCAGAAAAATGCTTTTTAAAATTAATGTTATACCAATTATAAGGTTTCAAAAAACATGCTTATGTATTATGCAGAAATGCTTAATGTTTTTGAACACTTGTATATCAAATTATAAGGGTAGAATTTGATATACCAGTAATGCATCCAAGTCTGGAAGAATCATAGTTCCATATGTAGCTTGACTTGAAAGATATCTTGATTTGATATTGAGATCTTTGAACGGCTTGTCTTTTTGCAATCAAGAGATGACCTTGAGTAGTATTGACATCATAAAAACTTGAGACTGAAGCATGCTTCTACAAGAGAGTGGTTGAAACCAAGTGTGTGTGCCTCCTAACTTGAGAGTTATGGGGAAGACCCTCAGATGATTCTGAAGCCATGAAGTTGGACTTGAATCATTGAGAGAGCTTATGAGATGTCTTGAAAGCCATAATGAGGCCTATATAGGTCATTGTGCAAGATTAAGAAGCCTCAGCCATGAGTGGTGTAATTAGGGTTTGACTGGGTCAACCCTAGGTCAACAGATGACTTGGAGGAAGTTGAGACCTAATCCAAGAGCCATGTGATCATGGATTGATGCATTGAGATGCTATAAGTATGATTCCAAGGTTAACTCATCATGATTGAAGAGTTTGAGAAGTTTCAAGCTAGGGTTTCTAAGGCTTGACAGTGTAAAATCCCCTAGTTTGACCCCTATCTTCAAGGCAATGTAGCTCAAGATGTGGTTGTCATCTCATCCTGCTCCCAACATGAATGTTGTAGAGCTTGATCTTAGCTTTAATTTGAGTGCTAGAAGTCCTTGATAGGATTTGTAGAACTCAAGTTATGACTTTGACAAGTTACAGGTCATCTGAGGTCTGTGGATTTGGGAACTTGAAAGTTACCTAACTTGCATCAAACGTTTTCCCAAGAAGGATGATTCCTATGAACTTTTGGCCAACATGAATGTTGTTCCTTATTCTCTTAGCTTTCTATAGAGTACTAGAAGTCCATGATTGGATGTGTAGAACTCAACTTATGGCTTTGACAAGCCAAGGGCATTTTGGTCATTTGGAGATTACAGGTCATTTCAAGCATAAGGCCATAACTCCTATTTCCAAGCTCCAAATGGATTTTTGTTCAACATGAAAGTTGTTCAAAATGATGTTTTTAGCTTGTCTAAACATCAAGTGTCCATTGATATGGATTATATCAAGCATTGGTTGAAGAAACTTCACATGAAAGCCATTTTAATGAATTAAAATGAGAAAATTCAAAGTAAATGAGATTAACATGTTTTCAAGTCAAACTTGTAGTCAATTTGAATGGAATTAATGTTTTAGAGAGATTGGCATTATTACATTTTTGGTTTGAAGTCCATAACATAGTCATTTGGATGGTTACTTCACAATTAAGAAACATATCATATACACTCCATATGTTAAAACCAAAGGAAGAAAACCACTACATCGCACTCCTTAATGATTAAGTGAATGGTTTGGATTGAGTTTAGAGCATGAGTAAAGCTTGAAGGCACACTTCCATGTTGAAATTTGGAAGGAAAGGTGAACATCCAAAATCAATGATTGGGCCTAGTTTGGGCTGGATATCCATCTGAACACACTATAAATAAGACTTAGAACGAATTTGGAAGTTTCTGGAGCAGAATTCTGTTGAGAATCCATTGATGTGAAGTGAAGAAAAAGCTTGAAAATTGGAAATGCGTTTTGGAGAATCAAGAGGTTGCAGCAAGAACTGAGCATCAAGAATTGTCCACCATTACTCCTTGAAGGATTCTGCATAGTTTGAGAGAGAATTGAGGCGCATAACCACCACAATCCAAGCTTCAAGGTTGGTTCTAAGTTCTTGAGATATATCTTTAATTATGCAATTTTAATCCATTAGAAGCATGTGGTTAGGTTCCCCTTAGCATGTAGATGAATTCTGGGTGATTAATTTGATGGTTAGAGACAAGTTAGGGTTCCTTCCATTTTCAGTTGAGATCTGGTTTTGGCGAATCATGCGTTTTCAGTATAAACTAGTGACATGGTAAGATTCCTAATAAAATTCTGGTCAACTTTCATCAAGAAATCGCGCGCAAAGGTTGAGTGTAGAGATAGTTAGGGTATCATGAGATTTCCCGGTGGAACTCCGGCCGCCCTCGCCAGATTCTGCATCTTTCCCTCCTCTTGCACATTTGAAAGGTTGAAGACGTAATCTGGAGCGTCCAAGTGTGTGGAAATGTAGACTGAGTGAGGCAATCCAAGGCTCAGCGTTGTGCCACGTCCCCCCCCCCCTTCAAAACACTGCGTTTTGATTAGTGAGATACCCCAACCTTGTTCATTTTGCTGCATGGACCAAGAACGAGCGAGTTCGAACCTTGGTGTGTGATGTTTCTAATTTTGTGAATTGAGAAGAGTGAGCACATGGGCCTATGGATCAGTTGCTATCAGCACCCCTCTTTCAAGCCCAATGAGAGTTGTAACGTGAAATCTATACTTAGCACACCTCCCCTGGTCCTTTTGTTTGTGAACTGAAGTGAGAATTGGAGCGTGGGCTTTGGACTGGTTGATACCTGCACCCCCCTTTGGGGACCAACATTGAAATGAACTGGGTTTTCTTGCTATTTGCCACACACGCCTATTAATTTCCATTGTTTTCTTTTAATTTTTCATTTTATACATGGTTCTTGATTAAATCATATAAAATTGAAAAATGATCCAATTAATCCCATTCTTTTTGCATTACATTCATGATTGAGTCTAGTATTGTTTAGAGAAAAAATATTTTTATTTCATGCATTTTCTGAGTTTATGGGAATTTTACATTTTAATTGATATTAAAATGGTTATGTTTGATACTTAATTTTGTGGAATTTTGTGTGATCATGTGGTGATGATTTTGATCCTGATTTTTTGTGTGTAATTAGTTTAGACATGTATGCTCCCATAGCATTTTTCTCACATTTTTTTGATGAAAATAGGTGTGTTTTCTAGATTGAGCTTTAGGTGCTTCCTTTTAGGGTTTAGGTTTAGTACCTTGTAGTGTAGAATTTATTTCTAGGTCTTATTTGATGATTTGATCTCTGGAATTAATATGGTAGAGTCATGATTGACCTAGGTTCCCATAGTTATTTTTGTAGGATTTTACAATTGGTTTTAGTATTTTAGTTAGGATTAACTTTAGTACTAGGTTTTAGGTGATCCTAACTTACTAACTCAACTAGATTAACTTCTTTAGTTCCCTTAGGTTAGGGTTTTGCTTTGTTTGCCTTTGGTTGAGATTGAAGACAAGTTGAAGACAAGGTGAGGATGCTTGAAGTTGCTTGGAGCTTGGAGTTGCTTGTGCCTGAAGGTGTCTGATGAAGATTTAGGAGGTAGGAGACATAGGGAGAGCCTTAGAATTATAATGATTTCTTTCACAAATATGGAAAGCATCTTGTGCTTCCATTCCTCCCAATGACTAAAAGTCCTTCTAAGATATTCACATCCCTCCTTTGGAGGGATGAGTGGCTTTATCTGGGAAGTAGAACTTTGAGGGAACCAGTCTCTCATAATGATGAACCCTTACGGGCTTCCTTTTGTTGTCAATAAGCTGTTTATCATTTCCACTCATCCTGTTAAATCAATTGTCTTCTGGTTTGAGTATCTTGAAAGATGTTGGACTTGACTTTGAAGAGGAGGACTTCATTGAAGAGTGTGGAAGAGGATGATTCCTTGAGCATTGCCATTGCAGCTGAAGCTTGAAGAGCAAGAAGAACAAGTTGATACTTGTGAAGAAGATCCAATGGAGATTGAGTGAAGAGCTGAGGCTTGAGGAATGAAGGAATCAAGTTGACACTTGTAGTTAAGAGTGAAGCCTGAGGGTGGAATTGACTGAGAAGTTGAAGCTTGTAGGAGAAGAAGACTAAGTTGATACTGGTAAAGCAGAGAGAGTAGAAGCTTGAAGACTAAGTTGATACTTATGAAGAGGATTCAAGCTGAGATTGAAGAAAAAGGTTGAAGCTTGAAGAAACAAGTTGATACTTGTGCATTGATGCATTGAGAGCCAGAAAGATCAAGTTGATACTTACTATTGGGATTGAAGCCTGAAGGTGGAATCCACTTAGATCTGAAGCTTGAGGAAGAAGGATAAGTTGATACTTATGTTTGATGGATTGAAACCTTGAAGAAGTAAGTTGAGGCTTGTCATGGAGGATAGCCTTGAAGGGTGATTGGAGTCTGAAGACTGGATTGCTGTCAGAAGAGCTGAAGCTTGGAATTAAAAGAGGGGTTGATCTGCTTTCTTTCCTGTTTGTTTTCTTTTCTGTGCTGATGTGACTTGTTTGACTTGCTTGATGCATTAGAATAAGTCCATATCTAGAATAATGTAAGCTAGGAGCATGATTGCACTAGAGGTTGAGTTGCTCCCTCTGCTTGTATTTTTACTGTGTGGCTTTGCTTGCGGGTATTCGGTAGAGCCCAGCTCCCTTGCCCATGTGGTTTGTGTTGCTTGATAGCATGTTATTTCTTCTGTATGATTGCAGTTGTTATTATATCTTGCTTGATAGCATGTTATTTCTTCTGTATGATTGCAGTTATTCTATTTTGCTTGATAGCATGTTATTTCCTCTGTATGATTACAGTCACTCATATGTTGCTTGATAGCTTGTTATTTCCTCTGTATGATTACAGTTATTCATATTTGGCTTGAGGTCGAGACGAGCTTGTGGAGGCTGCTTCCCCACACACATTTCCTCCCTCACTTGCATTGCATGCATTTTACAGTCGTTTACTGTTTACTGTTTAAGCTGATGCTTTATCTGTTTTTGTTTATCATTGACATGATTCCTTAGGACTCTCACTTCCTTTGATAAGGAAGTGATGATTAGAACTTTAGGTTGAAACCTATGCATGATAACTTCTAGGAGTTCCCTGTTTCAAACTTCAACTATAGGATGAATCCTTGGCATGACAACATTAGGACTTGATAGTCTCCCTGTTAGTTGAGCCCCTTCTCTTCTCATCTCAAAACAGCTTAAGATATAGTAATCATGAATGATTTCTTTCGTACGTTACGAGCCTTAAGCTATCTGAGAAAGGATTGTTGGAGAGCTTCTTTTCAACAGTCTGGATGTTTAGTATGGCACCCTTTGGGTGACATGCGATGCATTCACTCTCAGGTCATAGTCTTTAGTGAGATTGAAATTGCAAACATCCATAAAAAACAGTTCTTTCGTAAAAGACAGAAAACAAACTTCAAACATTTTTGCCCCGTGGGCCCATAATTCAAAGGAAGCTTTTCTGAAGAAAAGAGTGTCGTTAAACTTCAGTGCCACCGCAAACAGACTTTGTCCCTAACTGCTGGAACGGCTGTTTAACCCTACTCGATAAAACAGACGAATCTGAACCCCCATAATCCGTATTATCCCGAACTACGTAAGCTCTGATCTCTCATACCTGTTGAGAGTACGTAGGCACAATACTGACGTATTGGCGAGCCACCTTCCCCGTAACCCGTAGTTAGCCGAACTACGTTGACTCTGATTTCTCATTCTCTGATGAGAATACGTAGGCATAAAGCGCGGCGCTTTGCCGAGTCATTTTCTTTTCTTTTCAAGCCAGCCTTGATAGGTAGATAGATAAAACCAACCCGTCATATAAACACAACAAGCATGGATCCCGTCGAGTACGACAGACGTGAGGGGTGCTAATACCTTCCCCTTGCGTAACCGACTCCCGAACCCAGACAACGGTTGCGACGACCTTGTCTTATACCTTTTCGTCAGGTTTTTCCGATCGTTTCCTTTCCCGTTCCGAGGGATGAATAACGAAAGGTGGCGACTCTTCTGTTTTGCCGGCACCTTATTTTCGCAGAAGCGACAGGATGGAATTATAGCAACCGTAGTTCTCCTAACTAGGGAGAGAACTCTTGACTATGGTCAAGGTTCAAGGGGAATAGGCATTCATAATAATGATACTTATATAGAGTTAACAAACTCTCTAAGTCTAAGTTGAAAGACTAACTAATGGTTTTGACTTTAACAAAATCCAAAAGGGGAAAAGTGAGTACCCATAACAATGGTACACACATAGAGTTAACAAACTCTAGACCTAAGCTCTAAGTTATAGGATTCCTAACAAGGTATGCTAAAGGTATTGACTTAACAAAGTCAAAGGGATAAGGTTCTAACTTAAGACTAAGCTGAAAGTCCTATTGACTCTAATACGGTCAAAGGGAGACTAAAAGAATAATGAGTTATCTATGACATTGAGTCAATAAAGAGACTTTCCTTTGGACTTAGGAACACAAGGAAACTCTTGAGAGTGATAGCTAACAAGCTACATCACTTGGGGAAATCAAAGCTTAAGCATACATATACATCCATTCAAACATGATGAAGATATAAAATCATGGCAACAACCAAGAAAGTAAAGCAAGCATGTGACAACATTAAGAAAAATAAATAACAAGGTTACAACCAAGTATTCATCCATGAAAGTTTAGAATCAAACCAAATGGTTACAATCAAAGGTAAGCATTAGTTGTTACAAGACCAAACATCATAAAGGACAAGTGCAAATGAATCATGCATAAGTCAAAACATTAATTATCATGGCAAAGTTCAAAGATCAACATGGATAAATTATAACAATATTTAAGCATGGATACAAATCAAGAGAATCATGCATAAGTCAAATCATTACTTATAACAAAGTTTAAAGTTCAAGATTAACATTCATAAATTATAACAATATTTAAGCATGTATACAAGTCAAGAGAATCATGTATAAGTCAAAATATTACTTAAACAAAGTTCAAAGTTCAAGATTAACATGCATAAATCATAAAAATATTTAAGCATGTACAAGTCAAGAGAATCATGTATAAGTCAAAACATTACTTATAACAAAGTTCAAAGTTCAATATTAACATGCATAAATCATAACAATATTTAAGCATGTATACAAGTAGAGTTAACAACCAAAATAACTTGAACAAGGGTGTGACATGTGTGACAACAACATGTGAATTATGGTGAATCATGTTAAATAAGAAGGTAACAACCAACATGTAAAAGGAAATCAATCATGGAAGATGAGAAACATCTCAAAGGTAATTCATGCATAAAGCAAAACAAAAAGTGTTCAAGAATACTCAAAGTAAGGTATGAAGGACATGAAGCATATGCACATTTAAATCAATTGATCATGGAAGAAAAGCACATGTCAAAGGAAAGGTAACACCCAAGTTTTCTATGATATTTAAACATATATTTACATATGAACATGAACTTGAAAAAGCAATAACCATCATGTAACAACAAGGGTATTCAAATTCACACATCAAGTAAGGTTTATACAAGCAATGTTGGGTGCATACAAGCAAGATGTGCAAGGAAAATCAAAGGAATCAATCAAAAGGATCAAAATAAAACCTAAGAAACCCTAAAAAGTCACATACTTTGAACAAGCAGAAGTACCAAATAAAAACTCTTTTGGTAATTTTCTTGACTTATACAAAAAAATATACATTCTCATGAGCATTTAGCAAAAAGAGTGGGATCAAAATGATAAAAATCAAAGAAGTTATGATTAATCTAATTTGTTAAGGAAAACATAAAAACAAAGCATTAAAAATAAGGGGATGAACTCAATGAGGTTTGAAAATTATATATGTGCTCGTACCTACGAAACACACAAGAAAAGGGAAGAGGTCATATTTCCACAAACTACTAATTTACTTAATAATGATGGTTCACCAATAAATAAGGTGGGATTAGTTCAAGAAAATTATGACAAAGATCATATTGAGATTTATAATATCCCTAGACCCCCTTGTGCCAACTTAAAACAAGCAAACATGTAGAACAATATCGAGATAGATAGTGGCCAAGAGGGATTAGGGAAAGATGAATTTATGGATTCTTGTGACAAATGTGTTTGAAGTGATAAAGATTCTAACATGACAATGGTTCCATAGTCTTTAGATCTCTCAAACCATAGGAAAACATAGGGTTCGTTGCTTCTAGATAAATTATTTGTTATAGTTAGTCAACATAATGGTATTCTTATGTGGAACTATTGTGGGGCACCGAGTTAAGGATTTTATTGTACTTGTAAAAAGTATGTGGATATGTATCATCCTAATATCCTTGTGATTATGGAAACTAATTGTGATCCTAATAATTTCAATAAAAATTTTCAATTATTGGGTTTTGATGGATAGCATTACACTGATGTTAGAGGTTACCGGTTGGTATCATGTTTGCGTGGAGAGAAAGTGATGTTAGCATGAGCTTAATTGAGAGAATTTTTTAATATATCCACTTGTGTGGTGTATTTCCAAGTGGTATTGATTTGGTTTTTTAGCAGTCTATGGTAGTCCACATGAAGAGATTAGAAGAGGTTTGTGGGACGATCTGAGGATTATTGCAAATTCTATGTAGATTATATGGTTGATTGCAGTAG
Source organism: Lathyrus sativus (assembly GCA_963859935.3). Classification (NCBI taxonomy): domain Eukaryota; kingdom Viridiplantae; phylum Streptophyta; class Magnoliopsida; order Fabales; family Fabaceae; genus Lathyrus; species Lathyrus sativus. The sequence continues at coordinate 12,174 of CAWUDS030005912.1, read as the reverse complement.
ATTTTAATGATATTGTAACTGCTTCAGAAAAAAGGAGAAGCTCTCATTTCTGCTTGCAGGTGTGGTAAATTTCTAGAGAGGTTTAACGCTTGCAACTTATTGATATAGAATCAGTTGGATCTAAATATAAATGGAGAGGTCCTATTTTCCATGGTGATATTAGGATATTTGAAAATCTTGACCAAGCTTTTCATAATGACGACTGAAGGCTTAATTTTTCGAATGTGTGTGTCAATGTTCTCGCTCATGTGAATTTCTCTGATCATCATCCCTCTCTAATCATGTCGTTTAGTAATGTTCATCTAGCAAAATTCAAATATTTTCATTTTGTAAGTGCGTGGATAACATAAGTTACTATATTAATATGATTAAAGAGGAATGAGATCTTGCAACTGGTGTTAATGAAAATTTGAAATAGATGCAAGAAAAATTCAAGAATTGAAAGAATATTAATCTTAGTATAATAGTTGATCAAAAGCGAGAACTTCTGGCTCGGATTAAGAGAATTCAAAGACTAGTGCAAGCTAATCGAGGGAATAAATTTCTCCATAATTTAAATTTCAAACTTCTTGGTGATCTGTCAAAAATTATTCAACAAGAGAAACTTATGTGATTTCAGCACTCTCGAGCTAAGTGGCTTTATAAGAGGGATCTTAATGCAAAGTACTGTAATTTGAAAGATGTTAATAGGAGAATGAAAAATAAAGTTCAAATGCTTCATGACACTGATGGCATGGGGGTGGAAGATGAACACCAACTTCAATCTTTGGCAACTTCTTTTTACTAAAACCTTTTTACAGAAACTGTTAAAGAGGATGCATGGTTGTACACACCGGGTTCTTACCCTAGGGTTTCTCAATAGTATTTCAATCTTCTAAGTGTTAATGTGAATGATACAAAGATTAGGTATGCAGTTTTTTATAGGGACTTTGGAGATCACGTGGACCATATGGATATCCTGCTATTTTTTATCAAAAAACATGGGATGTCATTGGATCAGATGCACATAATTTTGTAAAGAAAATGTGGGCTAATCCAAATGTGCTTGTTGATATTAATCAAATAGATATTTGGATAACTCCTAAGGTATCGCTTCCCGATTTTATTAATCAATTGTATCTCATTTCCCTTTGCAATAATTCGAATAATATTATTCGCAAAGTGGTTGTAAGTAGGTTAAGGATTATTATTCCTCAAATTGACTCTCCTTTTCACACGAGCTTTGTACCAGAGAGAAGTACTCATGATAATATTGTGGTAGCACAAGAAATGGCTCATAGCATGCATAAAATGAAAGTAAGTATGGGGTAGTTTGTAAATAAAGTTAATCTAACTAAAGCATATGGTATGCTAAAGTGGTCTTTCATTGAAAATATCTTGAAGGAGGCGGGATTTTCTTTGGAGCTAATCATAATTATTATGGACTCTATTACAACTATGACCACTAATGCGAAATAGAATGGAACTAGATCAAAAAATTTAGAACCTCAAAGAAGTATCAAACAATGAGATCTTATTTCTTTGTACCTCTTTCTTGTTTGTATGTATAAATTTTCTCATCCTATTTCTCATATTGTGGATCAAGGATTTTAGGAAACTATGAAGGCCTATAAAAATGGTCCTCTAATATCTCGTTTGATGTTTTCATATAATATTTTATTGTATGGTCAAGCTACAGAGGTTCAATTGTAGTGTGTACTCAATATTGTTAAATAATTTTACCTTTTGTTTTGTCATCGAACGAGTATTGATAAAAACAATCATTCTTTTCTCTAGAAAGACTTATGTATTTGTTCGTTGTAAATTGGATGTTATGTCTAGCTTCTGTGAAACTCAACCGCTGGGAAAATAATTAGGGGTGAAGATCAAACTTTAATTATATCCTATAGCAAGTTAAGTGAAGTTGGCCCGTTGGGAAGCTCAACATCTTTCTTTTTCAGGTTAGGTAACTCTCTCTAAAGCTTTTATTGAAGCCTTTCCTATCTATACTATGATGAATACTAGCATTCCAAAATATTTTTTTCAAGAGATTAAAAAGATACAATGTTCTTTTTATCTCGGGTGATAGAGTAGATTGTAGAAGTGTTCATTCGGTGAAATGGAATGTGGTCACACTTCCAAAGTACTTAGGAGGATTGGTTATTAGACATTTGAATGTTACGAATAAAGCTTGTCTTTTGAAGTTTAATTTGACATTTCTAAGCAATGAACAATCTCTTTGCTATGAATTTATGAATGGCAGATATATGAGGAACAATGTTAGTTTTGAGGATGTGATTATTCAGGAAAATGAATCTAATTTATGGAATAATATTATTAAATTGTGGCTTAAGTTTTCTCAATTTTCATATTGAGCTATAGGATATGGTGCTAATATAGATGTTTGGTCTCATTGTTGGGTTGAATTAGGTACGAAGTTAATTCATATTAATACAGATGGTGTCAATACGTTTTCTTGTCAGCATTTAGAGGACTTATTAGAAAACATGTTCCATGGAATATTGATATTTTAAAGCATATGTTTCCTAAAAATGTTGAAACTAAAATTCTATTTATTATGTCTCCCTAGGAAAATTTTGTGCTAGTTCTATGATTGGCAGCAATTTTGGTAAAACTTGGTGTTATCACAAGATGTTCTATTGAATGTCTTGACATATGATCTTAGCATTCTGCAGGTCGTTATTCTTTATGTTGCAGGGTTTTAGTTCATGAGGTCAAGTATGATGTCCTGACACGTGTGAACAGAACATTCAGTGAGAATGTTATGTTTTGACAGTTGCGTTTTTGTGCAACCTTGTGGGCTTTTTTAAGAGTTTTTGCTGGTACAAATCAACGTGGAGATCTTCTTTAAACAAAATAGCTTATGTTGAATTATTTGAGAAGTTATTGTGCAATCTTTTGTTCTATTTTTATGCATAAAATCTAGAGAAGATTTGGTGTTTGATTTGATATAATCAAATCTGAATTGGTTTTAATTATGAGAAGATTTGGAGTTTGATTTGATTTGATTTGATCAAATCTGAATTGGTTTTAATTATGAGAAGATTTGGAGTTTGATTTAATTTGATCAAATCTGAATTGGTTTTAATTATGAAACGACTTGAAAAGTTATCTAATTTGATTTTATCAAATCAGAGTTAGTTTTTGCAAAATCCCAAGCCCGTTCAAAGTGTTTCTAGATAAAGACTTTACAATCCTATTTGAAGAACACATAAGCTAGGGTTGAGAGTGTGCATTGTTTAAGGAATAAGGTTTTTACCTTCTTGCGTTATTATTATTTGTAAGCCATTCACTCATCACTTTAATGTGTGCATTGGACTAATTTTTGTATTGTGAGTTGTCCAATCTAAGCTTTTAAGCACAAGTGCATTGTTCTTGATTGAAGCTTGTAAGCAAGATAAAGTATTGTCTTTGAAGAGTGTCTTCTAAAGTCTTATTATTAATTTGTTGTTATCACTGTTGTGATTGAGGGGGAGTGAGAGGTGTCTCTTATATAGGAGCGTCCTAGGTAGAAACTGCATGGGTAGAGATTAGGTGAGAAGATGGTAAACTAGAGAGAGTCTACAGTATATCTTCAAACTAATTCTACTTAGTGGATTTCCTTCATGGCTTGGTAGCCCCCAGACGTAGGTGTGTTTTCACCGAACTGGGTTAACAATTACTTGTGTCTTTTTACGTGTGTTATATGTTTGTTTTTGTTCTTATTGATTATTGAACAAATATTAGTGTCGTAACGTCACCTTGAACATCTGATATCTAATACCAGAATTTCAATTGGTACCAGAGCAGACATCCTGCTCTGGTTCTGGGTGAAATCTAGGGACGATACTTTCTGGTACTATGGACAAAGAAGGAGGATTTGTGAACAGACCACCTGTTATGGATGGGAGTAATTATGATTATTGGAAACCTCGCATGGTTTCCTTCTTAAAATCATTGGATAGTAAGGCCTGGAAAGCTGTTATAAAAGGATGCGAACATCCTGTGACTTTTGGGAAAGATGGAAAGGCTACATCTGACTTGAAGCCTGAGGAAGAATGGAAAAAGGAATAAGATGAATTGGCTCTTGGTTACTCCAAAGCCTTGAATGCCTTGTTCAATGGCATTGATAGAAATATATTCAAATAGGCGAACACTTGTGAAGTTGCTAAAGAAGTCTGGGAGACACTTAAAACTACTCATGAAGGTACTTCTAAGGTAAAGATGTCAAGACTTCAATTGCTAACTACTAAATTTGAAAACCTAAGTGTTGCAGCCCAAAATTTGACCAACCTTTATTTACCTAGCATGATCATCTGTTTCTCATTGATATGTGTACAGAGACATGATTACCCATAAAGAGTTATATGAGACTTGGAATCCATCCAAGAAGGTTATTAAAGTGTTCAAAGGTTGATATCTTTGTCAGAGAACTCAAGAGATCCTTAGAGAGATTGGTTGAGACCAAGGTTGTGTGTCTCATAACTTGAGAGTTGTGGGAGCTCCTCAGATGATTCTGAGACTATGAGGATGGACTTGAAGCTTTGAGAAAGCTTATGAGATGTCTTGAAAGCCATCATGAAGCCTAGAGAGGTCATTGTACAAGAATTCAGAAGACTCAGCCATGAGTGGTGGAATTAGGGTTTGACTGGGTCAACCCTAGGTCAACTGATGATTTGGAGAGGGTTGAGACCTAATCCAAGAGCCATGTGATCATGGAGTGATGCATTGAGATGCTATAAGGATGATTCCTATACCAACTCATCATGATTGAGGAGTTTGAGAAGTTTTAAGCTAGGGTTTCTAAGGATTGACAGTGTAAAATCCCCTAGTTTGATCCCTATCTTCAAGGTAGTGTAGCTCAATATGTGATTGTCATCTCATCTTACCCACAACATGAATGTTGTAGAGCTTGTTTTTAGCTTTAATTTGAGTACTATAAGTACTTGATAGGATTTGTAGAGCTCAAGTTATGACTTTGACAAATTACAGGTCATCTGAGGTATGTGAATTTGGGTCCTTGAAAGTCACCCAACTTGCATCCAACTTTTGCCCTAGTAGGATGATTCCTATGAACTCTTGGTCAACATGAATGTTGTAGAGCATCTTCTTAGCTTTCTAGAGAGTACTAGAAGTCCTTGATAGGATTTGTAGAACTCAAGTTATGGCTTTGACAAGTCAAGGGCATTTTGGTCATTTGGAGGTTATAGGTCATTTTAAGCATAAGGCCATATCTCCTATTTCCAAGCTTCAAATGGAAAAATCTTCAACATAAAACTTGCTTAGAATGATGTTTTAAGTCTAGTAGGGAGGTCATGAGATGTTGAAAAGGCTTGTATCAAAAACTGATAAAAATGACCTAAAATGGAGGCATAAGTTAAATAAGTTGAAATTGGAAATTGGAAATCCCAAGTTACACATCCAAACCATGTCATATAATAGGTCATTTTGACTCTAAAAGACATTCTAAAAACAATGGTTCAGCCACAATTTTGATTTGAGGCCTAGATCATGGGGATGCTTTGGAAATGGCTTACTTGCATCTTAAGGCACAAAAGCAAAACTCAAAGAAACTCAATGTACAAGTTAGTTATGCATCTCAACATATCATATATCTCATATGGGGAGAATTTCAAGTCAGAATTGGTGGTTACAAGGACTATGGCATGATATGATACATGATATGAGATGAATTCATAATGTCATGACATGAGATTTCCAATTTCTCATTGGATGGTCCTAGATGGTTCTAGATGATTCTAAACCACTCTATATAATATGTAGAACTTACTCAGATGCAAGGTTGGTGTAAGAATTGAGAGAGGAGAGAGTTGTCCATTTCACTTGCCTCCATTGCAAGTTGAAAGTGAATTCCCTATTCTGAACCATTTCCATTCATTCTTTCCATCTTAACACACTCCATTGATGATAGTGAAGTTGTGCAGATCAATTTGAGAGCAAATCCATGGTGAATTGAGGAATTGGAAATTGGATTTTCAAGGTAGCAAGTCAGAATCGAATTCTGAGATTCAAGCACTCTCACTCAAAGCTTTTGCAAACAGTAGCAAGATCATCATCCAAGGAAACTTTCTGAAGAATTTCAAGGCTTAAAGTGAAGGTTTTCACCATCTGTTGATCAAGAAATAACAGGTTTGCAAATTCTCCACTACACCATAATTTATGCATTGCTAGGTAGAATTGTTAGTGTAGAAAGGTTAGAGACCAATAGGAGATGGATTTTGGAGAGTTAGAGAGCAATTGATGAAGATTGAGTTATGGACACCATTTCTTTGATGATCAAGAACTCGAGTTATATTGAGATATAGAATGAACTAGACATCAAGAATCAATCAGTGTGAGTTGGTGATTAATCTGAGGTAGTTAATTGCAAGAATGGTTGAAGTTGATGATTGAGCATATCTTTGATCTTGGATCGGGTTTGAGGATTTAGGATGTTTCAATTGATTTTGAGATCATGGTTAGATTCAGCATGAAATTCTGGACAAGATAGGGTTTTAAATTTCTATTTTCCATGAAGAATTGATGAGGTTCGTGTTTGAGGAAGATGAAGCTTGGTGCCCTGCATTTTCATGGCTTCTCCAAGAACCCTAGCTGAAGGTTGAAGACGACCTCTCCTCCGTTGGATCATCCCATGACTTGTTGACCCTACCCTAATCCCACGACTTGCATTCAATCTCAACATAAGAGGGAAACCCTGAGTATGATGAAACGCGGCGTTTCATTAAAAGAACTTTGGGCTGGATTGCTTCCCACACCCCATCTTCGTGGCCCACTTGGTTATGTACTATATTTCATTACTTCCTGCACCGTTTTATTTTCCATTTTTCCTTCATTTTTTAATTGATTTTCTGACTTAAATTGGGCCCAGTACGCGTGACTATCCACACCCCCATTTTTAGCCCATATGAAATCTGAACTGGACATGTTTGCTATCTGCACCCAAGTTTTATCTTTTTCATTTTATTTTCTCCATTTTATGTTAAACTTTGAAAAATCATAATAAATAGGAAAATAATGATTTTTGCATGGGGATTTTTTCTCCCACTTCATGATAATGTCTAGAAAATTGTCTAATAAAAATATTTGCATTTCCTGCATTTTTAATATTTTTTGTGTATTTTCCATTTTAATAGCTTTTTATTTCTTTTATGTTGATACATGAATTTGTAGAATTTTTTTTAGCTAGTTCCCTTAGTATTTTTAGGCCCTTCTCTTTAGGATAGTTAGATTAGGACTTTAGCTTCCCCTGGATTTATTCCATATTTTTGTGATTATTTTTAGAGTAGTTTTGCTTAGATGACATTAGGTTGTGTAGAATTAGGTTAATCCTTAACATAGGTCCACAATAACACTAGAATTTTGGGTTTCTAGGTCAAGATAGACATTGGGGCATATAAGGGTATTAAGGGTAGACATATAGGATCCCTTAGAAATTATATTAGGTTTTAATATAGTAGTATACTATTTTTAGATGATTTTTGTAGTTGATGATTGTTTGTGTTGCCCTTGTGGGCTTGTCTTTTTGTTTGCTTTGCTTTGTGGGCTTGGAGAGCTTGGTATTGTTCTGAGGAGCATTGAGGAGCATAGTAGGAGCATTGAGGAGCATTGAGGAGCTTGAGAGCTTGATCTTGCTTGTTTTGTTGATTGTTTTAGGGTTAGGGATTAGGAAGAGTTTAGACCTAGTTAACTTCTTTCTTAAACATGGATGGTATCTTTCACCTCCATTCCTCCCTATGATTCAAAGTCCTTCCATGGTATACACCTCTCTCCTTTGGAGGGATAAGTGATTGTACTTAGGAAGTAAAACTTTTGAGGGAACCATTCCTTTGATGTTGAACCCTTATGGGTCACCTTTGGTGGTCAGTAAGCAGTTCAATGTCCCAGCTTATCCAGTTTAGTGATTTCCTCTGGTTTGAATATCTTGAGAGATGCTGAGCTTGAGTGTGAAGATGAAGACTTCATTGAAGAGTATTGAAGAGGATGAGTCCTTGAGTATTGCCATTCCAGCTGAAGCTTGAAGAGCAAGAAGAACAAGTTGATACTTGAAGACCCCTGAAGATCCAGTAAAGCCTGAAGGTGGAACTGATCAAGGAGCTGAAGCTCAGAGAAGATAAGTTGAAACTTATGTTGAAGGGTTGAAACCTGGAAAAGATATTTGTCAAGAGTAATTGGAAGTCTGAAGACTGAGTTGCTGTTGGAAGAGCTGAAGCTTGAAGTGGAGAGAGGAGTTGCTTTCTCATCTTTTTTCTTTTCTGTATTGATGTGTTTTGTTTGACTTGCTTGATGCATTAGTATAAGTCCATATCTAGAATAGGTAGAATCTAGGAGAATGATTGCACTAGAGGTTGAGTTGCTCCCTCTGCTTGTACTGTTACTGTGTGGCTTTGCTTGCGGGTATTCGGTAGAGCCCAGCTCCCTTGCCCATGTGGTTTGTTTGCCTGATGGCATTTTATTTTATGTTCTTCTATATGACTGCAGTTTACTGTATTGCTTGATAGCATGATGTTTTATATTTCAGTATGATTACTGTTATCCATTCTGGCTTGAGGTTGAGATGAGCTTGTGGAGGCTGAAGCCCCACACACATTTCCTCCCTCACTTGCATTGCATGCATTTTTACTGTTAAGCTGATGCTTTGTCTGTTTTGGTGTATCATTGACATGATCCCTTAGGACTCTCATTTCCTTTGATAAGGAATTGATGATAGAATTTTAGGTTGAAACCTATGCATGACAACTTCTAGGAGTTCCTGTTCAAACCTCAACCATAGGATGAATCCATGGCATGACAACAGTAGGACTTGATAGTCTCCCTCCTAGTTGGGCCTGTTCTCTTCTCATCTCAATATTGTTTAAGATACAGTAATCATGAATGATTTCTTTCGTACGTTACGAGCCTTAAGCTATCTGAGAAAGAATTGTGGGAGAGTTTCTTTTCCACAGTCTGGATGTTTAGTATGGTACCCTTTGGGTGACATGCGACGCATTCACTCTCAGGTCATAGTCTCTAGTGCGATTGAAATTGCAAACACAATAAAAAACACTTCTTTCATAAAAGACAGGAAATAAAGCGTAGTTTCCCGAACTACTAAGCTCTGATCTATCATACCTGTTGAGAGTACGTAGGCACAATACTGATGTATTGGCGAGCTACCTTCCCCATAACCCGTCGTAGGCCGAACTACGTTGACTCTGATTTCTCGTTCTCTGATGAGAATACATAGGCATAAAGTGCGACGCTTTGCCGAGTCAGTTCCTTTTTCTTTTTAAGCCAGCCTTGATAGGTAGATAGATAAAACCAACCCGTCCAAGTAATCACAACAAGCGTGGATCCCGTCGAGTACGATGGACGTGAGGGGTGCTAATACCTTCCCCTTGCGTAACCGACTCCCGAACCCAGACAATGGTTGCGACGACCTTGTCTTACCCTTTTTCGTCAGGTTTTTCCGATCGTTTCCTTTCCCGCTCTGAGGGATAAATAACGAAAGGTGGCGGCTCTTCTGTTGTGCCGGCACCTTATTTTCGTGCAAGCGACAGCTGGCGACTCTGCTGGGGACTCCAACGGTTCCCTGCGAGAGTCAATCCTAACGCTTGTATGATTACTTGTGGGGTTGCGTTTATTTATCGCATTTTACTTCTCGCACTTTATTTCCCGCATTTTATTTTCAGTATAATATGATTATCTGTGCTGTTGTGGGAAGGGGCATTCTGATGAGTGAGAAGCCAGACCCAGGCTTGAGTGCACCATAGAATTAGTTGTGGAAATTAGTGGGCACGTGCTTGCTTTGCAGGCACTAGTGTCTCATGAAATCCACGGGCTCAGACGAGGTTCATCCGGTTGGCTTCTCTTTCAACCCTTTGGGTTGAGACGGTTGCTGGTTTGGTGGATTGTCGACTCTAGGGACCGATCATTTGTGATTCAGCCGAGTGAGGCCGCTTCATGAGCTGGTGATGCCACACCTTCTGGGTATCGTATCACCCCTATTGAATGTCTGTGACACTGATGAACGCATAGGATGCCGAACTTGAGCCAGTTTAGGTCCATACCTGTGAGCAGGGTTGGGTTTATTGCAGGAAACCTTGACCTTCAGACTACCTGGTTTTCTTGACAGTGAATCAGTTTTGTTGGTACCAGGTTTCTCAGTTGCAGATTTGTCCGTTCCTGATAGAGCAGGTTTTGACCAGAGGATCTTATCATCAGATGTGTATTTGTTCTAGATAGAGCAGAGTTTTCATCATCAGTTGTTTGTTCTTGATAGAACAGATTTTTGATTGGGGTCTGAAGATCTCATCAGCAGATGTTATTTGTTCTTGATAGAGCAGATTTTTGATTGGGGTCTGAAGATCTCATCAGCAGATGTTGTTTGTTCTTGATAGAGCATATTTTTTATTGGGGTCTGAAGATCTCATCAGCAGATGTTGTTTGTTCTTGATAGAGCAGATTTTTGATTGGGGTCTGAAGATCTCATCAGCAGATGTTATTTGTTCTTGATAGAGCAGATTTTTGAATGGGGTCTGAAGATCTCATCAGCAGATGTTGTTTGTTCTTGATAGAGCAGATTTTTGATTGGGTCTGAAGATCTCATCAGTAGATGTTATTTGTCCTTGATAGAGCAGATTTTGATTGGGGTCTGAAGATCTCATCAGCAGATGTATGTTTGTTCTTGACAGAGCGTATTTCTTGGTCCTACATCAGAGGTCCTTATTATCAGACATTTGTTCTTGACAGAGCAGAACTATGATCCTATGTATATGGTCCTATCAGATGGTTGTTCTTGGCAGATCAGATTTGTGGTCCTACACCGGGGTTTTCTTCTTATCAGTGGTTGTTGACACATATTCTCCACAGCACCAGTTGCCTTGATCTCCTATTGCATGATTGCATTTTGCATTAGTTTGCATATTCATTTGCATTTCATTAACATGTGTCTGTGTTGCAGGTACCGTTTTCCCCGATCCAGGATTTCTTGCCTCCTATTGTATTGTTATGGGCTCTCTGAGGAAGACCGTGGCTTATAAGTTCCCTGCCCCCGATGTGGTTAAGTTGACTGGTTTGATAGCTCTAGCAGATGATTCTATGAGGGATGAGTTCAAAAAATCTTACGGCAGGTTGCTCAGTTTGGTTCATAAACCTTCTGTGTTCGAGTTGAATGGGTTGCACACTCTGCTACAGTTCTACGACCCTCCGCTGAGATGTTTCATTTTTCAGGACTTCGTTCTTGCACCTACGCTAGAAGAATATGCTGATTTGCTAGGGGTGCCTATCAAGAGGCAGATTCCTTTTGTTCATATGGATGTTGAGCCTGATCTGGCTGGTTTAGCTCCTTCACTTCATCTGGACGCCTTCGAGTTAGTATTGACTAGTTGGAACAAGGTTCCTGGGTTCTCCTTGCAGTTCTAGTGGGTAAGGCTCAGCAGTGTGCCAAGGACGGATGTTGGGTCGCGTTCAATGCCATCCTCGCTCTATGCATATATTGCATCATTCTGTTCCCCAATATGCCCGATTTTGTAGACTTCGATGCATTTCATATCTTTGCTTCAGAGAATCCAGTCCCTACCTTGATCGGAGATGTCTACCATTCTATCCACTACAAAAACGAGAACAGGAGGGGCAAGAATGTCTCGTGCTGCGTACCCTTGCTGTACAAATGGCTTGATAGCCATCTGCCCAAGAGGGGTCCTTTTGTCTTGTCTGCAGCCACAACTGAATGGTCCGAGCGTCTGATGAGTTTATCTGCAGAGGATATTGACTGGTTCGACAGAGATAGGTTGGGTATTGAGGTGATCTTTAGTTGCAGCGGGTTTCCAAATGTGCCTTTGATAGGCAGGAAGGGTTGTATAAACTACAATCCGTCGTTGTTGGTTTGACAGTTCGCATATGCTTTGAGAACTCCGCCGAAGGATGAAGAGGTACAGGAATCTCTGTACCTCACTGGTCCTCTAGAGGGGGATCTGTTATCCAAGCTTCAGTGCGCCTGGAATGGCATCAGTAAGCGAGGAAAGCCATTGCTGGGAAAAAGCAACAGTCAAGCCTACCCTTTGTATGTAACTTGGATCAGAGCCAGGGCCGATGCTATAGGGATGCCGTTTCCTCATGCCAAGCCAGAAAGCCCTCCAATGATTGAAGAACCTACTACTATGCCCATCCAGCAGTATAATCAGGTGTTAGCTGAGC
>CAWUDS030005911.1:0-43593 GCA_963859935.3 Lathyrus sativus | reverse complement strand
TACTACAGAAGTTTAGGGTGCTAATACCTTCCCTAAATTTAACCAACCCCCGAACCCTAGATCTTTCCCCGCATTGTGTTTACGATGCAAAAATAGGTTTTCCCTCTTTTGACCTTTTCCTTCGGATAAATCAAAGAGCGGTTGTGAATTGAATTGCGATTCAAACTCATTAATAGTTTGTAATCCTATTTCCACCACAACAGAAAATGGCGACTTCACTGGGGACTCTCTAATTTTGAGGGTTATCCCAAACTTGTTCATATTTATTACTATCTGCGTTATTATTCATTTTGCATGTATATATTTGTGCTTTGATTATGGGACCGTTCCTGGTGCTGTGAGATAGGTCCTAACCCGGATCTAGTGTACCTTAGGTAAATGGCAATAGACCAAGGAAACTGTACGACGTATATCGATACGGTTGATCTGGTGGCCATAGTTAGTGCGACTTCTTGGTTGGTACTTATATTCCTTAAGTCAAGTTGAGGATAATATTGAGGCTGCCATGTGTTGTCCATGCACTAACTGACTGTTAGAACCCTAGTTAACTCATCTTGGCCTTTAGAAAGTAGTGAGGTAACCGGCTTTGGTGCAGACTGAAGTTGGTTGACACTCGATACTACGCTCATTGAGATCTTAAACTTGGAGGGTTTTGGTTGGCAAGTAAGTTGCCTTCTGAACAACCACCCTTGTGAAGGATCAATGATATTGGGATCCCTTAGAACCTGGTTACTTTTGTAGGACAGGATGAACCATCTAACTTCAGGGGGAGGGTACTTGCCTTTGAACCTCATGCAAGCCTTTAACCTAGGACTTTGTGTGTTTTCATGCATTGCATCCATAAAGCATCTCATTACATTGTATTTCATGGAGTTCAAACACCATTTATGGATATCGCGGGATACCATAAATAAAAAAAATATATATATAAAAATGAAAAAACAAGAAAAAGATTTCTTTGGTACACCACGACATTCGTAAATGTGTTGAATTCCATGAAACCTTCATTTACATTCACATTTAGCATCATACTTTTGCATTACACGTGTCTCCCGATTTCTCACACTCGGTTCTCTCACCTTCCAGTTCTGTCACCCTGAGTTCTCGGCACCAATACAACACCAGAGCTCAAACTCGGAAAAGAATGGAGGATCAGGCAAAAGAGATTGATCGCCTTAGCAATGAACTTGAAGACCTTCGAGGGGGTATGGGGCGAATGATGGAATTGTTACATGTCATGAATGCTAAGATGGATACCCAGCCCACTGTTGTTTCTGAGCTTACCGGCATTACTGTGGACCCTTCACCAAGTGTGACTGTAGCAAAGGACCCACCTTATGGGCTTGCTCCAGGTTTTGTGCCTCCTCAAGCCACTGTCCCGATTAATCAACCTGTTCAGCAAGCCGTGCCTTTGTTTTCTGAAGTTTCTAGGGGGGCTCCTATCTTTGCACCACCTGTTGTACACACTCGTGCGCAACCGTACTTCAATGAGACAGCTTTTGATGATCTTGATGAGAATGTTGAGGGTTATGAGAAACATGATAAGCTTCGTGAGGAAGTAAACACTATCGTCCAGAGATTGAAAAAGGTAGAGGGTGATCAAATTTTTGGGACTGCTGCAAGGGATGTTTGTTTGGTCTCAGGTTTGGTTATTCCCCCGAAGTTCAAAACTCCGAACTTCGATCGTTATGAAGGTGCCACCTGTCCTAAGAGTCATCTGATCATGTATTATCGCAAAATGGCTGCCCATGTTGAGAATGATAAACTGATGATTCATTGCTTCCAAGACAGTTTGAAGGGTGCTTCTTCCAAGTGGTATTTAACTTTGGACCAGTCCCGCGTTAAGAGCTTTCAAGATTTATCCGACGCTTTCATCAAACACTACAAGTACAATATGGATCTGGCTCCTGACAGAAGACAGTTGCTGAGTATGTCACAAAAGAATTCTGAGTCATTCAAAGAGTATGCTCAAAGGTGGAGAGAGACTGCTTCGCAGGTAGAACCTCCTTTGACCGAGAAAGAGTTAGCTGATTGGTTTGTCGACACCGTCCGTCCAGAATTTTACGAGAGAATGGTGGGTAGTGTGACTTCAAATTTCTCCGACATCGTTGCTGTGGGTGTCAAGATTGAATTAGGTATGAAAAGTGGCAAGATGACAAATAATCATGGCGCTTCTAAGGATCAGCCGAAGAAACCTCCGTATAGTTCCCAGAAAAAGAAGGAGGGTGAGACTAATGCTATATCCTCTAGTAGACCAAGGGAACGCTTTTATCGACATCCGCAAGGTTATGCTCAACCTCAAGGGTACCCAGTCCAATATGCTCAACAACCCTATGTGGCAGCTATTACGCCTTCTTTCAATCAACAGGTTCCCATGTATCAACCTGTGCAACAACCTCCTGTTTATCCGCCTCCTGTCAACTACCTACAGGCACCTAATACTCCTACCCCTCAACAGCCAAAGAGTCCGGCTCCTCGCCAGAATGTTCCGAACAGAAGAACGTATAAGCCCTGTCCGCCGATTCCGATGACCTTCACCGAGTTGTATCCCTCTTTGGTCAAGCAAGGTCTAATCACTACTCGGGCTTTGGGTCCGCCTCCTAACCCTCTACCCGCCAATTACAACGCCGCTGCTCATTGCTTATTTCATGAGGGTGCGCCTGGCCATGATCTGGAGAATTGCTATGCTCTCAAAAATATTGTCAGGGATTTATTGGAAAAGAAGATTCTGACATTCGAAGATCCTCAACCAAATGTTAAGAAGAACCCTTTCCCTAACCATGAGAGTGTCAATGCCGTTAGTGTTGATTCGGGGGATGGTTATGCCCTGGACGTTGAACAGATTAAGACTCCTCTTAAGATGTTCCATTCGAAATTGTTTGAAGCCGGTTTGGTAGATATTTCCCACGTTGCATGCGTAAGTTGTGAAGCCAGTACTAAGGGTTGTGTGTTGGTTCAGAATGATGTTCAGAGGCTAATTGATGAGGGTGTTTTACAAGCGACAAGCCAAGCCAAGAAGGATGTAGTCGCTGTGGTTGAGCCTGTTTTCCATCAGCCTGAATCAAAGGGTAAGGTACCAGTGTTCAATCTATCAGGGACAGGCTCCGCCAACCTCGTGTTCAATATACCAAGGTCGTATATCCCTGAAGTGAATCAGCCTAAGCCTATAGTTATTCGAAGACCGAGTCCGTTTCCTTTCAGTGACCCTAAAGCCGTGCCTTGGAAATATGACGTGACGGTGATCGACAAGGAGTCTGGGAAGACTATTCCAAATGAAGAGGTTAAGGACACTGTGACCAATATCGCAGAGGTAAGCAGGATGACTCGCAGTGGCCGTGTGTATACTCCCCATCCTAATAAGGATCCACCTAAGGAGACCACTAGTATCCCAGTGCCTTCCAAAGACAAAGGTAAGGGAGCCGTTACGAATGATGAAGATGCTGAGTTTTTGAGGATCATCAAGAAAAGTGACTATAAAGTTATCGACCAACTTCATCAGACTCCTTCCAAGATCTCAATTCTATCTCTGTTAATGAATTCACCCGCTCATAGGATGGCCTTGCAGAAGGTTTTGACTCAAGCACATGTGGATCAAGATATTAGCACCAGTCGGTTTGATAGTGTGATTGCCAATTTGACCGCCTGTAACACTCTCAGTTTCAGCAATGAAGAGTTACCTAAGGAGGGTCCGAACCATAATCGTGCTTTACATATATCGGTAAAATGTCAAGAGGACAATTTAGCAAGAGTGCTAGTAGACACCGGGTCTTCTCTGAATGTGCTACCCAAGAGGGTTCTTGATAAGTTGGCTTGTAAAGAGACTGTGTTGAAACCTACTCCTTTGGTTGTCAAGGCTTTCGATGGCTCCCGTCGATCGGTAATGGGGGAAGTTGAGCTTCCTATCCTGATAGGTCCGCAAATTTTTAATATCACGTTTCAAGTCATGGACATTAATCCCAACTACAGTTGTTTACTCGGAAGGCCGTGGATTCATGCCGCTGGGGCAGTGACCTCAACGTTACATCAAAGGATGAAATTCGTGGTTGAGGGAAAGTTGGTTATTATACACGGTGAGGAAGATCTGATGGTCAGTAACCTGTCTTCTTTCCGTTACATCGAGGCCGATGAGAATGCTTTAGACATCTCCTTTCAAGCACTTGAGATCGCTAATGCTGTTCTGCTGGAAGTCGAAGAGACAGTGGGTCAGGGTAATCCATCTTTTGCATCTCTGAAGAGTACCAAAGCAACAATTGACAGGGGCATTCCTGAAGGTTGGGGAGAGGTAATCGATGTCAAAACCAAGACTGATCGCTCTGGGTTGGGTTACAAACCAACTCAGAATGGAGATGCCACGACCGTCGAAGGGCGTCCGAAGGTTATCCAAGAGGTATTTGTCAGCGGAGGCTTCCAAGTCAATGCCATCAGTGAATGTGAAAAAAATGAAGAGCTGAGCAACCTGGTGTTTAAGGGTGATGCAGTTTTGAGCAACTGGGAGGCCGTAGAGATTCCTGTTATTTTTCCCTTGTCAAAGTAATTGTTTTTTTTAGTTTCATTTACATTTTCAAATAAAAATCTGTAGCTCTGCCCAAGGCTATAGGGTCGTTTTGTCGGGCCACCTTTCATTCATAAAAAGATATTAATAAAAGTATTTTGTTCGATTCCACTTTGTTCATCTGCGTTTTTCGTTTTCACCTTTAAAAATGAAATTGGCAACCTTTCTTCCAAAAATAAAAAAAGAAAAAACAGCATTTCATTCTTACATGTCTTCGAGCATTTTAATTAAGTAAGCCTTCCATCATGCAGAGATATCGTAAACCTTGTTGGATCCAATGACTTTACTGACACTCCTGACTGGGATGCACCCATCAATCAAGCTGAGGACGAGGGTGAAGAAGATTTTGAAGTACCCGCGGAACTGACAAGATTGATTGAGTACGAGTACACAGAGCTTCAACCGCATAAAGAGCAGGTGGACCTAATTAATCTCGGTACAGATGAGAGCAAGAAAGAGGTCAAGATTGGTGCAATGCTTGGGACGGAGATTAGGCCGAGGTTGATTGAGTTGTTAAAAGAGTATATTGATGTGTTTGCGTGGTCGTATCAAGATATGCCGGGCCTAGACACGGATATTGTTGTTCACAAGTTGCCGCTTAAGCCAGATTGTCCACCTATCAAACAAAAGCTTCGAAGAACGAGACCCGACATGGCTTTGAAGATTCGAGATGAGGTTAAAAAGCAGTTGGATGCAGGTTTCTTGGCAGTCGCAAAATATCCGGATTGGGTTGCCAACATTGTGCCAGTACCTAAGAAGGACGGTAAGGTTAGGATGTGTGTGGATTACAGGGACCTGAACAAAGCAAGTCCGAAAGACGATTTCCCTCTGCCACATATTGATACACTGGTAGACAATACAGCCAGTTTTGCGTTGTTCTCATTTATGGATGGTTTCTCCGGCTATAATCAGATCAAGATGGATCCCGATGATCGAGAGAAGACTACTTTCATTACTCCTTGGGGAACTTTCTGCTACAAAGTCATGCCCTTCGGTTTAAAGAATGCAGGGGCAACTTACCAACGTGCTATGACCACTCTTTTTCATGATATGATGCACAAAGAAATTGAGGTGTATGTGGACGATATGATAGCCAAATCTCAGAGTGAAGAGGAGCATTTAGACCACTTGGTGAAGCTGTTTGAACGACTCAGGAAATATCAGTTGAAATTGAATCCTGCAAAATGTACCTTCGGTGTCAGATCCGGAAAATTGCTTGGTTTCATTGTTAGCCAGCGAGGGATTGAGGTGGATCCTGACAAAGTCCGAGCCATTCAAGATATGCCGGCTCCGCGAACAGAGACGCAAGTTAGGGGTTTTCTGGGACGTCTGAATTACATTTCCAGGTTTATCTTTAATATGACCGCTACTTGTGAGCCGATATTCAAGTTGCTTTGCAAGGGGCAGACAGTTGAGTGGAACCCAGATTGTCAGCAAGCGTTTGAGAAGATTAAAGGTTATTTGCAAGATCCCCCTATTCTGATCCCGCCCGTACCTGGAAGACCGTTGTTTATGTACCTTACTGTTCTCGAGAAGTCTGTGGGTTGTGTGCTTGGACAACATGATGAGACTGGGAAAAAGGAACATGCGATTTATTACCTGAGCAAGAAGTTTACTGATTGCGAGAACAGATACTCACCATTGGAGAAAACTTGTTGTGCATTGGCATGGGCCGCTAAGCGCCTTCGGCAGTATATGGTCTGTCATACCACGTTATTGATTTCTAAAATGGATCCGATCAAGTATATTTTTGAAAAACCTGCTCAAACCGGGAGGCTAGCCCGTTGGCACATGTTGTTATCCGAATATGACATCCAGTATGTACCCCAGAAGGCGATTAAGGGTAGTATTTTATCTGATTATCTTGCAGACCAGCCAGTTGAAGATTATGAACCTCTTAAGCTCGATTTTCCTGATGAAGATATTTTGTTGATTAAAAGAGATTGCGAAGAGCCAGATCCGAGCGAAGGTCCAGAACCAGGTCTTTGGTGGAAGATGATGTTTGATGGTTCCTCAAATTTCAATGGGCATGGTATAGGCGCCGTTTTGATGAACCCAAAGGGTGGATTTACCCCATTTACAGCAAGATTGGACTTTGAGTGTACTAATAACGTCGCAGAATATGAAGCGTGTATCCTCGGCCTCGAAGCGGCGATTCACCTCCGAATCAAACTTCTTAAAGTAAGTGGTGACTCAGCTTTGGTTATTTACCAAGTACAAGGCAAATGGGAAACGAAGAATGAGAAGCTGATCCCTTATAAGGACTACATTATTGAGCTGATCAAGTATTTCGACGAGATAGAGTTCGAGCATGTTCCTAGATCCGAGAATCACGTAGCCGATGCTTTAGCCATGTTAGCATCCATGTGGAAAGTTAAGTTCGTTAATGAAGCACCTCTTATCCGTATTGAACGCAAAGTTGAACCCGCTTATTGTCAGATGGTCGAAGAAGTTGAGGTGGATGAAAAGCCTTGGTTTCACGATATCAAGAACTATCTCGTCAAGCAAGAGTATCCTGATGGTGCTACTGGTCTGGACAAAAAGACACTGAGAAGATTGGCGTCCAAATTCTTTATTAGTAACGGTGTGCTATACAAGAGAAATCACGACATGGTCCTGCTCAGATGTGTTGATAAACGGGAAGCGGACATGTTACTACAGGAAATCCATGAGGGGACCTTCGGAACCCATGCCAATGGTTATGCTATGTCCAAGAAGATGTTAAGGGCTGGGTATTATTGGTTAACCATGGAAGCTGACTGCATCCAATACGCTAGAAAATGCCATAAGTGCCAAATTTATGCTGATAAAATACACGTACCTCCGTCACCGTTGAATGTTTTGTCTTCACCATGGCCGTTCTCCATGTGGGGCATTGACATGATTGGGGCAATCGAGCCGAAAGCTTCTAATGGACATCGTTTTATCCTCGTTGCTATAGATTATTTCACCAAATGGGTAGAGGCTGCCTCCTACACCAACGTGACCAAGCAAGTGGTCGCCCGCTTCATCAGGAAAGAAATCATCTGCCGCTATGGAGTCCCAAGCCGGATAATAACTGACAATGGCACCAATCTGAATAATAAGACTATGAAAGAGTTGTGTGACAACTTCAAGATCACTCACCACAATTCTTCTCCGTACCGTCCTAAAATGAATGGGGCCGTTGAAGCTGCGAATAAGAATATCAAGAAGATCTTGCAAAAGATGGTTGTGACTTACAAAGATTGGCATGAGATGTTACCGTTTGCTTTGCATGGATACAGAACCTCAGTGAGAACTTCGACAGGGGCAACACCTTTCTCATTGGTGTATGGAATGGACGCCGTGCTCCCCATCGAAGTAGAGATACCTTCGCTAAGAGTGTTAATGGAGGCTGAACTTGAGGAAGCTGAGTGGGTTCAAGACAGATTGGATCAATTGAATCTCATTGACGAGAAGCGTTTGACAGCCATGTGCCATGGGCAATTATATCAGAAACGGATGAAAAGAGCGTTTGATAAAAAGATTCGTATCCGTGAGTTCCGTCAAGGAGAGCTCGTACTCAAAAAGATCTTACCAGTACATAAAGATATGCGTGGAAAGTGGATGCCCAATTATGAAGGCCCGTTCGTTGTAAAGACTGTCTTCTCCGGAGGGTCTCTAATACTTACGACAATGGACGATGAGGAACTAGCACATCCCGTGAATTCTGATGCAGTCCGAAAATATTATGCCTAAAAACCCGCTAAGTCGAAAACCTGCAAAAGGTGACTTAGGCAAAAGTAAGGGTTGGAAAAAAAATAATAATGATAATAAAAAGCTCGCTAAGTTGAAAACCCGAAAGGGCGGCTTAGGCAAAAAAGAGCGTCCTGGTGGATTGAAAACCCGAAAGGGCGGTCCAGGCAAAAGTTAGGGACAAAGGCATTTCATCGCATCAGAAGACACTGATTATCCCATAAGAGCCATGTTTCAGTTTCTTTCATCCTTGCCCAAAGCAGGATTCTGGATTAGTCTTAGTTATTAGTGTCAATAGGTGTTATTGGATTCGATGTAACCTTTTCCCATGTTGCCAATTTCAAAATGTAATCATCTGTGGAGCTCTGCCTTCAGCAAGCTATCACCCTTTAATAAAAGATACCATCTCGTTACTTACATTCCTTGGTGCATTGCTCTTTATTTTCTATTGTTATGCAAAATGCGTTTATTCTTAAAATTTGAAAATGAAAGGTGCATTGTAGATTTTTCAAAACTGTTTTTCAAAAAAACAAACAAATTTGAAATGTAATAAATTACTTTGACTAGCGGAAATTCCGACAGGATCTCTTCATTCCCCGGAAATATCATTATTGCAGAAACACTTTCAAACCATTGCCCAGTGATAGTCCCCAGAGAGACTATAAGCTGACAACTTTTTTTTTTCTTGGGAAACTCAAAAGTGTTCCTCAGGTTTTCTTCTCCCCAGGTGAAGACATGGTACTATGCACCCAAGCAGATTACCTTCTCCCCAGAGAATTCAGAACTTTAAAACCAGATCCGGTTCTACCATTGATCTTTCTTACCCATGATTGACGTATTGGTTGCAGAGAACGCAGGGTATTTCCGTCGAGATGTTTATTTCATCTCTCGTCCCGTCTCTAGTCTGTTTCGTCAGTATACGCAAGGGCATAAGCATCACATGCCTATTTCATTTCATATTCATTACATACTCATTACATACTCATTTCATAACATCTTGCATACATAAACATTAACATACATAGACGTTAACATACATTCACATTAACATATGCATCAACATATGCGTCAGCATTCACAGGTTCATTATGTTTCACCATCATTGGTTGTTACCGCCGAGTAACTGGGTTCGTCCATTCTCTCCAAATAGATTGTCAGCCCTAAGCATAAAATACATATGCGTTTCCAGTTTCCCCACAGAGCTCGATCCTCGTGGATGACGGTTACTTCAGCTATTTTTCCTCACCAGGATAAGATATTTACCCTCCGAGATCATTCCCTCGATGGAGTCTTGATTACCAGTTTTCTTTCTAGCTCGGTCCTAGATTGAATCTCAGTCGTGTCGGTCATCGAGCCCCAACCGGACGTGCATTTATTTTGCACTATCTTTCAAGAAAATCAACTACCATCTCTTACAGGTACACGCCAGTTCATGCCTGGATAATTTATTATTACAATCCTACGTCTTACAGCATCAATATACAACATTTCTCACCTAAGAAGTCGATCATATCCTCGTCACGACTCGCAGCAAATGGCCATCTCCATAGAGCAGTTGGGCTTCCATTTACCTGCCGTCTTGAGGTACGAACCAATTCGTATTCAGGAGAGCACGATTCTGAAATATGAGTATATTCAGTCATCCAGTTTCATATTCAGGAGAGCACGATTCTGAAATATGAGTATATTCAGTCATCCAGTTTCATATTCAGGAGAGCACGATTCTGAAATACGAATATCTTCAGTCATTCAGTTTCATATTCAGAAGAGCACGATTCTGAAGTATGAATAAATTCAGTCAGCCAGTCTCATTCTGAAAGTATGAGGAAGTTCAGTTTACCCGTTTCATATTCAAGAGAGCACGATATTGAAGCAGTTTATTTATCCTTCAGTAAGAGAAAAATCAGAATCGCATTCCAGGCGCCGACCTTAGAATGCGAGAAGATTTATTTATCAGATAAGCAGCAGCCTCTTTATTTGAGTGCTTATCCATTTTGGCATGTAAGTCCCTTCCAACGATAAGTGACAGTTCTCCCTCGAGAAGCTTATCAGGGCAATTCCCATCAAAGTCCATTTATTTTGGCATACAGTCGGTCTTTACCCCGTATATTTGCTACGGAGTTCCGAAAGGTCCGTTTGATCGTGTCACGAGAGATAGTTTACATAAGCTTGGATGTTATTCCTTGCTCCATGCTCCAGCATTTTGTAATCGATCTTACAATCGTGCGTGATCCAGTTTTATTTTTAGATTCCCCAGTGGAGGCCGTCTCATAGGTACCATCTCCATTCGAGGATCTCGTTCCTTTTCTAAAAGTGACAATTGGTCATTCGCACCAGTTGACTATCATTTTTAGAATTCCCCAGTGATGTACTGTGTCTCAGCGCGTCATTTTCCCCAGTGTGTTTCTTCTCGTGGCGTCTGTCTCAGTATCGTCATGTTTCGTCAGCATTTTCGCATTCATCATCCCAGCATACGCATCATATCATATTCATGGCATGGTCTGCATTAGTCTGTTCTCGTTTTGTCCATAGCATTGCATATCGTCGCATATAAGGGCAAAATTTTCGGTTATATATATTTAAATCTCTCCACCACGATTCCTCGAGTCTCTGTCACTCAAATCGTCCGGTGTAGCTATTTAAATAGGGGCAACTGTAATACCCCAAATTTTACCCTTACATTTAGTCAGTTCATTTCACATAGCATTTCATTTTGCATCCATTAATCACTAACCAATCATATGAGTG
Organism: Lathyrus sativus; assembly: GCA_963859935.3. Lineage (NCBI taxonomy): Eukaryota > Viridiplantae > Streptophyta > Magnoliopsida > Fabales > Fabaceae > Lathyrus > Lathyrus sativus. Next base: position 32,576 of record CAWUDS030005911.1, on the reverse strand, counting down.
CGTTTTATTTCAGGAATTACCACAGGGGCATTTTGGTCATTTCACGTGGAGTCTGTAATTTTGAGACAAGTGGGACAGTATTCCTGAGAGGAAGCAGATACTGCTAAGGTTATTTGGAAAGCAGGAACTCAGTTTGAGTTTTGGTCAGATTTAATCCGGTTACGGTAAGCAGTCAATTAATATAAAGAGAGTGGATCCCATTCATAATATTGTCCAATACAAAAAGGGAAATGAGTTTAGATATTTGTGAATATTATTCGTGAATATTTATAATTTACAACTAAGAGGTGAGTTTAAATATTTCTGAAGCTTTATTCATAAGTATTTGCAATTTACATCTAAGGAGTGAATTTAAATAATTTTCGAATTATTATTTACAAATAAGAAGTGAATAAATATTTTTGAACTTTATTTCATAAATATTTAGTTTACAATGGAAATGGATAAATAATTTTGAACTTTATACCCACTGGTTTACAAAAAGGTTCATTACATTGGCTATCTATTCTAAAAAGTTCTAAGTCCTAAGCTTCTAAGTGTTCTTCATAATCTTCCTCCCTTGAGTTCTTCACGCGACTCTTGATCACCTGCACATCAAAGCAAAAACAAACCACAGGAAAAGAGGTTAGAAGATTGTTTGACACTCTCAGAACATTATCATCATCGAGTGTCGGGAGGGTACGACTAAAGCCGCATCCTACTCCCGTTACCAATCTGAGCCACCGGCGTCAGATCAGGTAGTCATTGTTCTTATCGTAAGGGACATCCGAGAGATAGAGAAAATAAAAGAAGTGGGGCTGATTCGTTTTGCCGCGATTGGATTTCCAAACTGATACGAGAATAAGGCAACATAGGCAAGTTTTGACTCAAACCCGGATGCCGGCAGGTCGGAGTCACCTTGGTTTCAAAACTTCCAACACCTGAAAAGCCACAAGCGTCATCAGCATAAACAAAACAGACAAATCTGTCCCAAACAGAATGAAGACCCAGGGTCCAGCAGAATAAAAATCAATTTCGAAATAGAACAAGAGAGGCCAAACTATGGCATCAAGTTGCACAAAAAGAAAATAAACCATCAAACATCCTACCAATCTGTCATAACACTCAGCAGGCTCCAAAGAAACACAACAAAATCAAACATGGCTTAGCAACATGTTCAAAAATCAGACCGTCACGAAAACCGAATCAGTTTTAACGGCACGCAACACATAAGCCCTGTTATCAGACAACAAAAGCTAACAACAATAATCTGAATGTCAGGCCATCAAACTTGGTTCAAGATCAAAGCAGATAAGTTACAATGTTAACAGTATCTAAAATCAAAACAGCCCAATATCTCGTCACAAAGAAATCAGTGACAGCGGCATCAGCCCCAAACAACTTCAAGCTGCAACAAACTAACAGGTTCAAGGCAACAATTGACCTCCAACAGGCAGAACCAACATCAGCCACAACAAGCAAAGAGAAGCAACACGAGTTTCTACCTGCAATAACAAAGTAGCATCTGCTGTAAACATCACAGTGCAGCGACAACAGGTTTTCACATCAACAATATCAGCTACGAGCAAGCATCATTCGCAAGCCCCAACATTGCAACAATAGCCTCTAACAAACGGTTCAGATTCACGAACCATCATCACCGTTTCAAGTTCCCCCGACAATAGCAGTTCAAAAGCACATCAAAAGGATCCAACACTATAGCCATATCAGTCTACGCCAGATTCGAAACTCAGTGGTATCAAATTAGGACTAAAACCAATAAACCCACAGCGACATTGAAAATTGGGTAACCAAAGTTAGTCTGCTGAAAATCTGCATCAAAAGAATCACATCAGTAAAAACGATGCCCATAGTATCAAAACGGTCCCTATCAGAAGAATCGAGTTAGAGTAAATCAGAGAAGAATGATTCAGTTCACCACGAAGCAGTTCAAATGGAATAAATAATCCAGTTAACCAAAACGAAACAGATATCCAACAAAACCTAATTTGAATATGGATACAAGCAATTTCCAAATCAGTATTCGATCAAATACTGGGAATTGGAGTCCGTAAGTCTGAAAGGGAAAGAAAAGATCTAATCAGAAAAGTAATCAAGCAAATCAAAGCAAACCCAACGAAATCCAAATCAGAATACAATCGTTCAAAGTCCAAAAGGAGGATATAGGCAAATCGAAAATGGACAGAATCCCAATCAAATCGAAATAGTATCAGGTTCACAAATCCACAAAAATCAAATCATGTCCCAAAATCATATCTCAGAAAAAGGGCAGCAAATCAGATCAAAGGCCCAAAAGAATGATTGAAAAAAAAGTATATAAAAAGGGTTGATTTCACCTCAGAGAAGAGGGAGGAACGAATAGGAGAAAGCCCTAACGGACAATCGCATGTCAAACCCTAGTAACCGCGAGAGGGAGAGAGATTAGAGCTAATCAACCGCGAGCAAGACCGCCTTCACCATTCGTCAAACGGCGGGCAATCGAAGCTCTAAGCCTCAGCTCACTTCATCATCGGCCGTTGTCACCGTAACTCCGTCGCAAATGTAAGCCATGAAATGTCTTCCTCAAGTATGTATGTTTGGTTTCAGGTTACCGAAAGATGAGCAAAGCGAAAGGATGAAGACGATGAGAGAATCGCAGCAAACTGAATACAAGAGACAGAAGCAATCGAGAGAGATGAAGAAGAAAGTCAAGACGGCGCCGCGAACGTATTTTGGGGTTATGAAACCCTAGAAATATTCTGGTCCCATTTACTTCCACTCGGTTGGGTCCGGGGTGATGACCGGCCCAACCTCTTATGTTTATTTTTTTTATTTTATTAATTTTGTTTTTTTAAATTATGTTTTTTTGTTTTTAAATTGTTTTATATTGGTTAAAAAAATTTTTTTTTGTAAATATTATAAATAAACTAAATCTTTTCATAATAAAATAAAAAAAAACCTCTTTTTAAATAAAAATTAAATTTTTTTTATAAAACTAAAACTTTTATGTAAATATTAAAAATAAATAAAACTCTTTTTTTAAAAAAATAAATAAGAAAAACTTTTCTTAAAAAAATAAATAAAATAAAACCTTTTTAAAGAGTAAAATATTTTTAAATTAAATCCTTTTTTTGCAAGCCAATATTAAGAATTGTAACAATCTCAAATTGGCATCTCTTTCTTTATTGTTCGTAATTAATTTGAGTGCCGCTTAACTCTGCCCACTAACATCGTTTGTTCATTTTGCAGCTCATTACGTTTCCCATTATTTACGTCATTTTATTTTCTCACTCAAAGTTCATTATCATATTGTAACTGCTTTTCATATGTAACCTCGCGAATCTAATAATCGCGCTTTAAATTTCTGCCTTTAAACTTCTGTTTGCATGACTTTAACTTCTGTTTTATTCCTTGTTTACAATTCATTTATCTCACACATTTATCAATATTCCAGTCACACTACACACATCCGAAGGAATTAGGTCTAGCCGTTTGACCGCCGTGTCAATAGTCCTCAACTTCAAACCCTTACAACCTCACAAACCCTAATTTTCACAAATGCCTCGCCGCAGGCAAAATTACCATTCTACCCCTAGCATTAGGTCAAAGAGCCGCCGCGCTCATTTTAGGGTTTCCCGCCGCGGAATCCCTAACCTAATTTAACCCTAATTACAACTTAACAATTCAACGTAGAGATTTGGAGTTTCTACACTCCGCGTAAGCGTGTCCTTAAGATGCGTTTATTCCCCTTGAGACCTTGACCACAGTCAAGAAGTTTCTAACCTCCCTATTGAGGGGAACTACGATTACTCTGATTCCACTCCCGTAAGGATACGTAGGCACAAGATGCGATGTCTTGCCGAGTAAACTTAGAATTAACCCCCTAGGTCTCCTTTCTCACTTTTAATCCCTTTGTACATATATCTTAAGCAAATGAATAAAGCAAATAGTAAACATCTGAACAAAAGGTTCCTGTAGAGTACTACAGAAGTTTAGGGTGCTAATACCTTCCCTAAATTTAACCAACCCCCGAACCCTAGATCTTTCCCCGCATTGTGTTTACGATGCAAAAATAGGTTTTCCCTCTTTTGACCTTTTCCTTCGGATAAATCAAAGAGCGGTTGTGAATTGAATTGCGATTCAAACTCATTAATAGTTTGTAATCCTATTTCCACCGCAACACATGTGTTGTTGTTAACTTTTGCTACAAGATCATCTATGTTTTTCTTGCGAAATAGTGTTAGCAGCCTATTCTTTCTTCTCGGGAAAACCCTAAACCATGTTGACATGATATTGAAATTGAGGGGCATCCTTGTTTCTGTAGCATTTGAGGAGCCCTCAGTCCATGAGATCTTAAAGACTATTTCTCACAATTTGGCACCCCATCTTAGACTTCTTGTACAAATTATGCAAGTAGCATAGTCATGTGGTGGTAGACGACCACGTTTGGCCCTGCTTTCTTTTAGATTGACCAAATCATCATTCAAATATCACACATTATAAATTCTGAAGTCGCCAGAACAGCCATATACCATATTCATATTTGCTGACCCATGTTGCGGAAGAGGATTGACTTGCACATTCAGATTAGTGTCCTTGAAGGAGAAAATCCCACATTTAATCAATCTTTGAACATCTGCTTTCAACCCAATGCAGTTTTTAATATTATGACCTAGAACACCTTGATTATATGAACAGAACTAATCCATCTTATACCAATAAGGAATATCCTTGGGAACTTTTGGCAGAGACTTAGTCTGGATATGTCCCTTTTGTAACAAAGCTGGAAATAACTCTACATAAGACATATGAATGGGGTCAAAATTTGGTTTTCTTGGCATACAGTTTTCATTGTTGAATGGTGGACGAGCCTGTTGGAAAGGCTGTTAATTGTGTTGATGATGATGTTGTTATTGTTGTTGAACCTGTTGTGGTAGTTGATATTGTTGTGGCTGGGCACGCAATTGTGTAAACTGCGACTAATAAGCTGGAGTGTTGATGATGGGAGATACAACAACGACGTGCTGCTGTTGGCACCTTCTTCTTGATCGGCCATGGTGCATAATACTCATATATTAATCCTTCTTCTTTATGAATCCACTTCTATGTTTCTTTGTGCTACTAGAAGTACTTCCTTCCTTAGCCAGCCTATCCTCACAAATCCCTTCTTCCAAGCGCATCCCCATATTTACCATTTCAGTAAAGTCACTAGGAGCACTAGCTATCATCCTCTCATAGAAAAATGAACTCAACGTCTTCAAAAAGATTTTGGTCTGTTCCTTATATTCCATAGATGGGTTGATTTGAGCAACCACTTCGCGCCAACATTGTACGTACTCCTTGAAGGTTTCTTTATCCTTTTTGGCCATTACTCTCAATTGGTTACTATCAGGCGCCATGTCGACATTGTATTTATATTGTCTAATGAAAGCCTCACCATGATCATTGAAGATTTGAATCTTTGCATTGTCTAGCCCCATATACCACTTGAGGGTTACACCTGTCAGACTATCTTGGAAATATTGAATAAGAAATCGATGATTATTTGTTTGTGTTAACATCTTGTGAGCATAAATAATGAGATAACTTTAGGGGCAAGCCTTTGTACTTTTCAAAGTCTGGAAGTTTTAATTTATGAGGAATTTTGACATTCGGAACCAAGCAGAGGTCTGAAGCATTCTTCCCAAATAGGTCCTTCCCATGGAGGGCTTTAACCTCCTTTTGCATCTCCAAGAATCAATCTTGGAACTCATCTAATCTCTCATCAACTCCAACACTTTCACTTGGTGTAGTGTGGAAAATAGGCTCTTCAATGTTGTAAGGAACAGAGTTCACCAATGGAGGTGGCATAGTCGTTACAGCGATCACGGCTGTAACACCCCCTTTCTATAGCCCCAAATAATCAAATAATCATTTAGACACGTATTAAAAATTATTCCATCAGAGTATAATTATAAACATTGTATAAAAGGGATGCATCACATTATACATGAAATTAAAACATACAACACCAGCTCAACAAAAGATATGCAACAGTGGGGTAACTTTGCAACAGAGGAACTTAGTCCTTACACCCACATCTCAATATTTAGAATAAAAGCGGAAACATCTAAACATTGAATAACATCAAACACACACACACACACACACACACACACACACACACACACACACACACACACACACACACACATACACACACACACACACACACACACACACACACACACACACACACACACACACACACACATATATATATATATATATATATATATATATATATATATATATATATATATATATATATATATATATATCATCCAGTTTGATTCAACAACATATGTCATGTTTTCATAAACATTCAACATCCAGATGCATATACAAATGTATCACAAAAGAATTTTATACATCCTAGCTACCCGGTGCTACATATCAGAGCCAACCAACCAAAAGATGAAGACACACTTCACAAAAAGACCTCCAGCCAACCTACTCTGCAATGCCTCATAGAGCATCATAAAACAGCAAAAGGGTGAGAAATATTATCATAATAACAATGCATATAATTATATATATCTTAGCATTTAAATACACATATTCTGCATATTCATCATTCATGCTTCCACAATTATATCATTCCACATAAACATTTACATTTATGTTTATTCACCAATTCACAATCATAAAGATGATAAATGCAAATCATAGAGACCGACTTCAAGACTCTATGCAAATGCAATGCGGTACCGACTCAATCATCACAAGTTCACTCAGGAACTTATTGGAACCATCGCTCACACCCCACATGGGCACACGATGTTCACCCATTGCTCACACCCCACATGGGCACACAATGTTAATGGATTGCTCACACCCCATATGGGCGCACAATCCGATTGCTCACACCCCACCTGGGCACACAATCAGTTGTAATCATCGCTCACACCTCACATAGGCAAACGATGTTACAACAGATTCTCATTAGAATCCACAACACAAGAATGCACTTTATGATGCTTCACATGCAAAATGACTCATGACATTCTTGAAATTCATACATATTCACAAATATATATTCATGCATTCCTCTCATACTTTCACATACAATCCATGTACATTCATATCAATCATGCCAAACGGTAATGAACTCCATTACAATCATCATGCATTTTCTTTCAATTTAAACAATGCATATATTTGCCCCAAAGGCCACAATTCACAATATGTTCATTCCACAATCTAGGATTCACGCGATACGGCTACCCACAGCAAATCATACAACAGCACACAGGCTACACGTTCAAGAATCGAAGAATCGATATTTGGATGGAATAGAAATAAAATGTTGTTCTGTCACGCTCGCCACCTTGCTCGCCTAGCGAGGTCCTAGCGAACCATCGCTACCTTCTTCGCCTAGCGAACACGCTAGCGAAGGCTGTCTAAAAGATTCTGGAAGTGTTCGCTACCTGCTCGCCTAGCAAGGTCTTAGCGAACCCCTCGCTACCTCACTCGCTCCAGCGAGTTTGGGTCTTTTTGGTTCTGCCCAAGTCTGGGAACATTCGCTAGCAGCTCGCTACCAGCTCGCCTCACGAACTCTGTGATACACCAAAACCTCCACTGTCCAAAAATGTCAACTGGTCACAAAATCTCCCGATTTTAACTAAACAAGTTCTAATAGTCTTAGCCCAACATCCTTCGACTAAACTACACAACTTATTCCAAATTCTAACCATTAAAACATTGGTTTCTATCGATTAAACCATTTTGACCTAAAATGGAAAAAATGAGGAAAACATCCAACAATCCAACCATACACACATACATAATGATATACATTGATAAGATAATAAGATTTCACACCCTTACACGATTAATCGATTCCTAGAAGTTGATCTTGAAGCTTTCCAAGCTTTCCCTCTATTTCTCCTCTTCTTCCTCTTTCTTTCTCTTCTCTTTCTCTTCTTTCTATTTCTTTTCTTTCCTCTTTCCCTTTATATCTCTTTCTATTCTAATTCTTTTTATTTCTTTTCTCACAAAATATCTACTAATTCATCTTCTCACAAAATATCTATCTTAATCACTAATTAAGAAATATCTAAAATACCCTCCGACTTATTTTCCCCGAAAGCTCTCAAAATCGGTAAAATAACATAATATGTGAACATAACATATTAACACATCAATTTCACAATTAAAATATTAATCACCCAAATAAATAAAAAGACTCAACAAAAATGGGAAATCAGAATTAGGGCGTTACAACGGTTGAGGCTTCAGAAGGTGGTGGATAGTATCCTGTTGGTATGATGTTTTGAGGCATGCCCCAAGGAAAACCGGGAGGCATGGTGTACTGAGGCTCACTTACTAGCGCCACTGGGATCTGCATAGAGACAATTTCTGAGATCACAGTCCTTTGAATGTGCTCTTAAGAACTGTGTGATGATTGATTCTGAGCAGCCGCCAACGCTTCCATCATACATGTGATTCTCTCCAAACTATCTTTCAATATGGTAACCTCCTCACAAAATTACTGGTTTTCTTATTCCAACCGATCCATTCTTCTTTTATGGTCGGCTCGAGTATTATACTGATAATTCAGCTTGACTATTGGAGGAAGTAATAGGAGTAAGTACTTGGAATACAAAGGATGCAATGCTAATGATACATGTAATGCAGATTGCAAATGAATTTCTAGGAACTCAAAAGTTACATTTGCAAACATCATAAAAATGGAGAACATATTTTGAATAACTGAAAAAGTCTCGTTTCATTGATTAAATTTGAAAGATTACAAAATGAAGTACAAACTTTCAAAAGTCCTAACAACTTTGGACAAAACAAGAAAAGGAAACTAGAAATCCTAAGCAATATGATGGGAAGATCCTCTCCTCTTTGCTGTCTCCTAAGCTTTTTGATCTGCTCTTTCATTTTATCTTTTTTTAAGGATAAGCTTGTCCATGTACAACTTCTACGCGATTGATGTTAGAGGAATGTATTAACTAGCAACAGGAGCTGATGGTACACTAGAGGAAAATAAATCCTTTTGCGTCTTCCTCTTCTTAGCGGAGTCTTCTTCATCCTTCTGCTTTAGAAGCTTCTGGAGTTCCCCATTCTCATGGTTGACGACTTGGTACTTATTCTTACATGCGTCCCTTTCCCATTTAGCTTTAGTCAAGGCAATCTTCAGCTTCTTCTTCTCACTCATGAAGATCAAGGTGGGATCTCTAGCGGCCATGGGTAGAGGCTCATGATGGGGATAAGCCATCTTCAGCTTTATTGCCCTATCTTGCACCTATTGAAGATAAGGCTCCAAAGAGACGCAATCAAGTTTTCCTAACACTATCATTCCTTTCATATGGACATGATGCCAAGCGTGCATGATTTTCTCTTTAAGCACTATATTCTCACCCTCTTTGAATAAAAGTCCCTCTAAATGGATAGTATTAGGTTTATCCTTCATAGAATAACCAAGTTATCAATGAGCTAGAACTGGATTGTAGCTTATGCATCCCTTTGTACCAAGAAGAGGTACATTGGAAAACTCACCACAACTGTCTATCATTGCCACTCCTCCAAAAACGGGATTATACCACTCAATGTCAGAATGAATGAGTGACATAATCTTCTGCGACCACAAAAGACCATCCTTGAGATCCCAAAAGGCAGCTGACCGGGGCAAGTGTGAAATAAACCACTTGTAGAGCAAAGAGGTATAACAAGTAATCATCCATCCACCATGAGAGTTCCTTAGATGAACAAAGTGATAGGCATATGCAAGCAACGTTGGAATTGGATTTCCAAGTAAGAAGATCTTAATGATAATAATATCAATAAATTCGTTAACATTGAGAAAGAGGAAAAGTCCTTAGATGAGTAAAGCAATGATAACTTCAAAAGCATCTGCACTTTTCATGTCAGCATAGTTCTGAGCTTTCTCCATTAAAAACTTGGTAGGAAATTTAAGAAGTCCCCCTTTAATGGTCATGTGAGTCTTAATCTCTAACAACTTTAGATGGGTAGCTTCAGCAATGTCTTGTCCTCTAGGAATATCCTCCAAACCAGAGAAGGGATCTTGAGAAGAGATAGGTAGTCCAACCAAACAAGAATATTCTTCCAACGTATGTGTCACAACTGCGAAAAAGGGCCGACAAACAGACAGAAGAGTCGCCACCGAACGTTATTTATCCCAAAGAGAGGGAAAGGAAACGATCGAAGAAAACCTGAGTAAAAGGGAAAAGACAGGTCATCGCAACCAAATCTTGGGTTCGGGAGTCGGTTAGGCAAGGGGAAGGTATGAGCACCCCTCACATTCGATGTACTCAATGGGATCCACGCTTGTTGTCTAATATAAGGGTGAAAACTATCTAAAATCTATTGCTAAACGGGGGTGAAAAGAAAGAACAAACTCTATAGGACATCGCCGCCTTATGCCTACGTATTCCCTCGTGCAATGGGAAAGTCAGAGTCAACGTAGTTCGGGAAACTACGGGTGATAGGGGGAAGGTTGCTCGCCAAGACATCGCCGTCTTGTGCCTACGTATCCTCATCTGGTATGAGAAATCATAGCAAACATAGTATGGGAAAACTAGACCACTGGTTGGTGTTTTTTTTATAAGTAATGTTAAGTTTCCCTTCTAGCAGTTAGGAACGATGCCTGTTTGTAGTAGAACAGAAGAGTAACATACTCTTTTTGAAAATTAGGTTTGCAAACAATCCCGAAGGATGAAAAGGTTTGAATTTTGTTTGTGTTTTTTATGAGAAGTGAATTGAGTTAGTTTGAAACTCATGTTGCACTAAAGACTATGACATAAGAGCGAATGTGTCGCATATCGCCCAAAGGGCATACACTACAATGTGAGAAGAGGCCTCCCACTCATCATTTCTCATGTGCTTAAGGCTGGTAGCGTACAACAATTATTATCCTTTATTAAGTGTCTTAAGAAATTTATGAGATGAGATGAGAAGAGAAGACACAAGACTCTAAGGGGAACTAATCAACCCTAATGTTATCATGCAAGATAGTCCTAAAGTTGGGATGAAAAGGGATACTACCTAATGTTATTATGCAAAGGATTGAAAGCCTACTGTCTCTCCTACTCCCATCTTAAACAGAGGGACTAGGAATCCTAAGGGATCATGGCAAGAAGCACAAGTAAACACATGGAAAATCAATCACAAGATAAAGATGAAATGAGATATGAAATGCAAACACAAATACAAATATGAAAAGATGCAACAAGACAAACACAAATCAACTTAAACAAGTCAAAAAGAGATGAGATGAAATGGGAGAAGCAAGCTCCAACAACCAAGTACCATCAATCATTAAGAGAGAAAAGGTGCTACTTAAAGAGCACAAACAAAGAAGTGAAGGAGGAAAGAGTGTGGGGCAGCCAACACATCTTAATCAACTCAACTAAATACTTACTTCAAGACCAAGTAAAGAAATGCAACACAACTATGCAAAAAGAGCACAAATGTTCATGACAAACTCAAAGTGTAGTAAACAAACGTCAAATCATCATGAACAAGTACAAATCCACTAGGGGAAGAAGTGATACACAAGTGAGACGCTCCAAATTCAGATCAAAATGAAAGGCAAGCACAAGAAGGATCATGTCACATTGAAGAACCAAAGTTCAAACAAACCATCTCACACTTCAAACAAGTGGAAAGACAAGATCAAAAGTAAACTTGTGGCACAAGATACACATTTAATTGACCTCTAAACATGCAAGGCAGAACCTCAAGCATGTTAACAAGAGCTAACAAAACTTAAGAGGTGCTCAAGGGATCACTCATGATCATATCCCAAAAACTAGGTCAAGACTAGTATGTGTAAACATGATGAAATCAACTTGAATTTGAAATATTCACCAAAAATATAAGGCAACTCCAATAAATTCAAAATAAAATACCCAAGTTAAGAAGAATCAAACACAAGACAGCAAGCAAGAACTCAAGGCAAGAGTTCACACAAAGCAGCACCAATTAAATCCAAGAAGGCAAGGTGTTCCACTTATCGAGTGTTCATCAAGGGTCCACAAAAAGGAAATGGAAAACAATTGAAAAATGATCATTAATACCTCAAAAATACCTCAACCAATCACCTAAGTGTGAGAGGTAATTTGGTCCTAGGGGAGTTTTAAATGAGGGTCAATGATCATTTTCAAAACAAGGTGCAAACCATAAAACACCTTTAATCTTAAATTCAATTAAAAATATTAAATAAAATTGGAAAATAAAAAAAATATTGAAAATTAAATCAACATCATGAAATGTGAGAAAACTATTTTTTGGTATTTTTATGAAATGCAAAACTATTTTTAAAAAGATTAAATGAAATAGCAAATAAAAAGAAATAAAATAAAATGATAATTGAAAGGAGGGTGCAGAAGTTAAATGGATAGAACTGAATCCTGTTGAAAACACGCTTATGAGCCAAACACGGGGGTTGAGGATATCAAAATCAACAAAGCCCAAAAGCCAAATGAAATCAGACTTAAGTGAAATGTTGCGTTCCATTTATCCAAGTCAGATTTAACGCACACGCAAGCAATGGTCAACCACACACACGGGCGACACCTCACACGGTCAAAAAGTCTCCAAGCCACATCAGCCTTCTTCTCAGATCAAACCAGACGTCGGAGCTAGGGCTCCGGTCATCTTCTCCGGGAAGGGCCACCAGAGCTCAAACGTGAAACCACCATAAAAATCACAGATTCTGGTACCACTCTAAAGCTCTAATCATGTAGAACATGAATCCACCTTCCATTTTAAAAAAAGGCTCGTGTAACCAAGTGAAAATAAGCCACGGGTTTTTGAAGTTCAAACTGAAAATGAAGTAAACAAGAATGATAACAATGCAAACATTGCCTACAAGATGTAGGGCTTCAGATTCACCAATAATGAGCCTAAGAGAGTGCCTAAAACGGGAGTTCAGAGATTGGAAAACTTACCAAATGGAGCTGCTCCCTGGCCCTTCAAACTTCAAGCAAGCTTCTCTTTCAAGCCTTTAACCTTCTTCTTAAGCTTTAGTGAAGATGACTTGAGAAAAAACTTGAGCGGAAATTCAATGAATTGGGTGATTCAAAGAGAGAGAAGTTTTAGAATTTTTTTGAGTGAGTGAGCTCTTCTGACCTGCTACCATGCATTCTGTGCATTACAGCTTTCATTTTGGCTTAAATACGAGGGCTTAATATACTCCATGCAGGCCCATGTTGGTTGTTTCCCTTGACTTCAAAATTTGCCAAAAAATGCAATCCATGTGCATGCACGAGTTTTTCTCCTTTTCCAATCCTTTTGGGGTCAGCAAGTGGTCATTTAGGGTGTGTAGAAATGAGTTGAGGTGGTTTGGTGAATTGAAAATGCATTTGTACCAAGTTTTGTGCCATGAATTTTTATGGTACGGAAATGTGAAAAATGGCTTGTAATGTGATTCTATGTTGGTTCAATTTGGGTAAAATGCATCATGGCCATGTAATGATATTGGTGTAGTCTCAGAAATTCAAAATCAAAGGCATTTTATGACTTGTAATGAAAGAAATTCATGTCATGTCCAAAAATCAAATTTTCACCTTCATTATGATTCAAATGATCACACCAATCATCAAACATCGTGGATATTGAACATAAGATGATGTTAAGGCAATTAGACACAAGTGTCATGTTGTTTGAAAATGGATTTGAGGTCATGAAGTTCATGGAAATGGCCTTTGAAGTTAATGATCTAAAGTGAGGTTTCCAAAAATACCTTTGCCTTGTGAAGACCATAACTTGAACTTCACACATGAGAATAATGATTTCTAGGACTTTTTGGAAAGCTAAGACATTAAGGAACAACTTTCATGTTTACTTGAAAGTGAGGAGAAACTTGGTTCTATGTGAAAAATGCCTTGGAAGTGAGTTGACTTTGAGTTCCTCTAAAATATCTTCATCTGATGACACCAACTTGTTAACATCATAAATTGAGATGTAGAAATCTAATGGATGAGTTCTTGTACTCAAAAGAAATCTTAAAATATTATTAACAAGTCTCATGTTTGTGAGAAAATGACACGAGAATTGTATCATGGTGAAAATTGTCCTTGAAGTTAGGCACCAAAAGAGGGGATTTTATACTGAAATCAACTGAAACCCTAATTTAGTAACTTTTTGAACTCTTGAATCTTCTTGATTTGATCATAACAAGACATCCTAGATGCTTCAAGATGACTTCCCATGGCTTGCATGACCTAGAACCAAGTCTTGAAACCTCTCAAGTCCACAATTGACTTTGGGTTGACCAGATGAAACCCTAATTCCATATCCATTGACTGAGGCTCTTGCAGATGATTTGAATGACCATACAAACTCTATAAATACCTCTCAAGGTGCACACTGAGCTTTTGAATCACGTCTTATCCAAATAGGTAACCTCATGAACCTCAACTTATCCTCAAGATAGGAGATGATACCCATACACACACCTCTCCTCTCAAGGAGCTTTGAAACCCAACTCCAATGATGATGGTCTCTTAATGGCTTGAACAAATACCCTTGCTTGAGCTTGAATAAGAAATATTCTCTCTTGAATGGTGAGTACAACATCTTGATCCTCTGTCTAGAACCAATGCTATGCAAATGAAAATGCTAAATGATATGAAACATAAGCCAAGCTAGAAAGAAAAGGTTGGTCAAATTTTGGGGTACAACAGCTGCCCCTATTCAAACGGCTTGAACCTGAAGGTGAGAAAAGCAACCGCTTTCAAACGTTCAAGGTAAAAGGTGATTTGAATACAAAAGAACCCAAAAAATTTCCAACCACAAGATAGTAAACTGTAGAAATGTCCACCAAAGTGGAATCAGGAGAAATGTATCTGAAAGTTGTAAGGAACCAACTACTAACCACAGGTTAGAAGGCTTCGACACGCAGTCGGTAAAAACATCTGTTAAACAATCAGGCTCGACATCTTTCAATAAGAAACATCTACTAACACGCAGGCATGATGCTCGGTCGGTAAAAAACATATGCTAACAAGCAGGCTCAACACTCGGTCAGTAAAACATTTGCTAACAAGCAGGCTCGACACTCGTTGGTAAGAACATCGGATTAACAATCAGGCATCTGTTAAAAAACAGGCTCGATATCCATCGGTAAAAACATCTGCTAAACAAAGCAGGCAACGACACTAAGTCGGTAAACATCTGCTAACAAAGTAGGCTCGACACTAAATCGGCAAAACATCTGCTAACAAGCAGGCTCAACACTCGATTGCTAAAACATATGCTAACAAGCAGGCTCGACATCTGTTGGTAAGAAACATCTGCTAACAAGCAGGCTCGGCATCCGCCGGTAAAAGAATCAAACGATTCATAATCTGAAGGAGGACTCCGCTGGGGAAAAGAGGGACTTAAACTAACACACTCTGATGGGGAGAACAAGATAAGATGAACACATCTATCAAAGATTATTTGCTGGGGTCTAAATACCACACAGGCACAAGAAATACACCGTTATCTGCTAGAAATGATTGGCGACAAAAGGTAACAACCTGGCTTATGCTTTGAATGCATATGTTGGAATATGGCGTAATGCTCCATACGAAATGGAAATGCTACGTGTTTGGGAGGATGTTATGCAAAATGCAAATGCAAAGGAACCACTGCAGCAAAATAAATGTTGAAGAGACGAATCCAACTCCGATGGGGAATGATTGGGTGTGCTAAGTATGATTGGACTTAGGCTGGGGAAAAAAGCCCTGGATGGCCTCCTGGAAAAGAACTCTCCTGGGGATACAATTGCTCTCTACTGAGAATAAATCCATTCCGCTGGGGAATAAACCAACTCCTGCCGAGGGAAACGCCTTAAATGGCCTTCCAGAATACAACTCTTTTGGGGACAAAGCAAACTGTTAGGAATAACTCTCCTCTACCGGGGATTCCACTCTGCTGGAGATTAATTCCAATCTTCCAAGGATTAAGAATAATATTAACTGGGGAGTTATCCCAAACTCTCTTTGCTGAGGATCGAGAATAACATTCTCTGGGGACAACCCCACTCTACGGGGAATTAAGAAAGACAATCATTCTACTGGGGATAAAATCCGCTCTGTTGAGGATAAAATCCGCTCTGCCGAGGATTGAGGGAAATAAACAATGGGAAATCACCCTAAAATCTCACTCTGGAGAACACCAATAACCACTGGATTCTGCTGCGAAGAACGACTTCACCGGGGATACTCATCGAGGGAATCAACATCAACCTCTTCTTGGGGAAGTGAGAATAAGACTCAACGAGGGAACCAACATTAACCTCTGCTTGGGGAATGAGTCAATGACTTAGACTCTGTGGGGAAACAAACTCTGAACTTATTCCATGGGCGGAGGAATAGTCCCAAATCTACCTGCTAGGGGATACGTCCACACCACTGCTGGGGAAAATCAATCTCGACCTGCTGGGGGATAAGTGCACACCACTGCTGGGGAAAATCAATCTCGACCTGCTGAGGATGAGTGCACACCACAGTCTCAAACTGCTGGGGGAGGTACTTCTACTCTGACACCATCACCTTGTGGGGATAGAGACCTGGCGACCTTACTGGGGAAGCACCTCTGAAACAAATCTTAACTGTGAGAGCCCTGCAAATAACAAATAAACAATGTCTCCTGTATGCAATAAAGGCTATCTCGGTCATCGTCCATGACATCATTCAAGAAAATCAATGTTTCAGTTATGATCAGTAAAGCCCTAAAAGTTTATATATGCAAAGTTTTATCAAAAACATCAGGCGTTTTTTGCAAACAAAACAGTAAAAAGCAAAACAAGAATAGAAAGCTTTTTATGGATAGTATACTCATTGATTGAAAATGGCCTGTAAATAGGCAAATTTAAATCGGATGCAACTCCTAAAAAGAGAATGTTTTGCAAAAAATTCAAAAATGCAAAAGATATACAAATGTCGGCAATGTGGTACAGACAACCACCATATGTCGATTCGACTATGACTCGCATGAGTTCGATGCTTCCCCAATGTCTTGCTTTCTAAAGGGATTGACTTGTTACCCTCGGGTCCTCCAAGAATCCACTATGCTCACAGGATCAGACGCAGACCGCAGTCATTTGCTTTTAGATCCCTAACTTTTGCCTGAATCGCCCTTTCGATTTTTCAATTCACCGGGATACCAATTTTTGTCAAAGTTGCCTTTTCAGGTTTTCAACTTCGCGGGTTTATTCTTTTTCCTTTTTATCCCCAATTTTTTCACGAACCTGTTCTTTTTATGGTTCGCCGGGATGCCCCATTTTTCCTGGATTTTCTTTTTCTTTCCAGCGGGTCTCTTTTAAGAAAATTATTGTTTAACTGCGTCTGCGTTCATAGGGGACGTAAAATCCTCACCGTCCATCGTTGACAGTAGTAAGGCTCCTCCGGAGAAGACTTTCCTTACCACATATGGACCTTCATAGTTGAGAGTCCAGTTGCCCCTGTGATCTGTTTATGGAGGGAGAATCTGCTTCAACACTAAATCACCTTCCTGAAAGCTTCGAGGACGCACCTTCTGATTGAGAGCATTCTTCATTTTGCTCTGATATAATCGACCATGGGCGATAGCCGCCAATATTTTCTTGTCAATCAAACTAATTTGATTCAACCTAGCTTTCACCTGTTCTGCCTCATCAAGCTTAACATCAACCAACACCCTCAGGGAAGGAATCTCGACTTCTAATGGTAGGACAACTTCCATACCATACACTAGCAAGAAAGGAGTTTCCCCAATTGAAGTACGTACCTAAATACGATATACATGTAATGTAAAGGGCAACATCTCGTGCCAATCTTTGTAGGTAACCACCATCTTCTGCACAATCTTCTTTATGTTCTTATTAGCTGCCTCAACAACACCATTCATCTTAGGATGGTACGGAGAAGAGTTGTGGTGTTCAATTTTGAAACTTTGGCACAGTCCCTTCATTATATTGTTATTCAAATTCGAACCATTGTCAGTAATGATTCGTTCTGGCACTCCATAACGACAGATGATGTCTTTCTTGATAAAGCGAGCCACTACCTGTCTGGTTACATTGGCAAAAGAAGCTGTTTCTACCCACTTGGTGAAATAATCGATTGCCACCAAGATAAAGCGATGTCCATTGGAAGCGTTTGGCTCAATCTTACCGATCATATCAATGCCCCATATAGCAAAGGGCCAAGGGGATGCCAAAACATTAAGAGGACTTGGCGACACATGCACTTTATCAGCATAAATCTGGCATTTATGGCACTTTCTGGCGTACTTGAAACAATCAGATTCCATAATCATCCAGTAGTAACCTGCTCTCTATAATTTCCTAGACATTGCATGTCCGCCAGCGTGTGTCCCGAAGGAACCTTCGTGGACTTCTTCCATTAGCAAGCTTGCTTCATTTTTGTCCATACATCGTAACAACACCAAATCGAAGTTTCTTCGGTATAACACATCGTCTTTGTTCAGATAGAAGTTTCTCGCCAACCTCCTCAGAGTCTTCTTATCTCGGCTCGATGCCCCAGGCGGATACTCCCGATTCTTGAGGTAATTTCTGATATCATAATACCACGGCTTCCCATCAGATGCTTCCTCTACTGCGAATATGAAATTCGGCCTATCGAGGGGCGAGATGGTGATCCTTAGAGCATCATTCCAATAATTCACGTTGTACATCGAAGATGAGGTTGCCAAAGCATCTGCCATCTGATTCTCGGCCCTCGGCACATGATGAAACTCCACCCTATCAAAGAAAGGAAGTAATCTTCTGTCACAATTCATGTAAGGAATCAGGTTAGGCTAACGAGTCTCCCATTCTCCTTTAATCTGGTTAACGACCAAAGCTGAATCACCATATACATCAAGGTTATTGATCCTCAAATCAATAGCTTCTTCAATACCCATGATGCATGCTTCATACTCAGCTTCTTTATTGGTGCAGGAAAATGTTAACCTGGAGGTAAACGGTATGTGGGAACTGTGAGGAGTTGTAATGACTGCCCCAATTCCGCTACCATAAGAGTTAACAACACCGTCAAAAATCATCTTCCACTGGGAGCCTATCTCGGGACCTTCGTCAGGTAGTGGCTCATCACAATCCTTCATCTTCAAAAAAATTATGTCCTCATCAGGAAACTCAAATTTCATCGGTTGATAATCTTCAATCGGCCGCCCTGCGAGATATTCTGACAAAACACTTCCCTTAATGGCTTTTTGGGAAACATACTGAATATCGTATTCTGTCAGAACCATCTGCCACCTTGTAATTCTTTCAGAAAGTTCCTGCTTTTCGAACACGTACTTGATTGGATCCATCTTCAATATCAACATGGTTGTGTGATTCAACATATATTGCCTTAGGCGATTGGCTGCCCATGCAAGTGCACAACATGTCTTTTCTAGCATTGAGTATCTGGACTCACATTCTGTTAACTTCTTACTTAAGTAATAGATAGCATGTTCTTTTCTGCCTGTCTCGTCGTGTTGATCGAGTGCACAACCCATGGAGTTCTCAAGAACCGTCAAGTACATGATTAAAGGTCTTCCTGCCACTGGAGGCATCAGTATCGGAGGTTCCTGCAAATATTCTTTTATCTTTTCAAATGCCCTCTGACAATTTTCTTTCCAGACAACCACCTGATCTTTCTTTAACAGCTTGAACATTGGTTCACAGGTGGCTGTAACGTGAGATATGAACCTTGCAATGTAGTTCAATCTCCCCAGAAAACCACAAACCTCTTTTTTTGTTTTCGGTGCTGGCATTTCTTGTATTGCTTTTATCTTCGCAGGATCTACCTCAATACCCCTTTCGCTGACAATAAACCCCAATAGCCTTCCTGACCTCACCCCGAAGGTGCACTTGTTCGGATTCAACCTCAATTTGAATTTCTTCAACCTTTTAAACAACTTCAAAAGATTAACCAGATGCTCTTCCTCCGTCTGTGACTTTGCGATCATGTCATCAACATAAACCACAATCTCATGATGAATCATATCATGAAATAAAGTCACCATCGCCCGCTGATAAGTTGCCCCTGCATTTTTCAATCCAAAAGGCATAACTTTATAGCAAAAAGTCCCCCACGACGTGATAAAGGTAGTCTTCTCCATGTCCTATGGGGCCATCTTGATTTGGTTGTACCCAGAGAAGCTATCCATGAAGGAAAACACATAATGCTGAGCAGTATTATCAACTAACACATCAATGTGGGGGAGCGGGAAATCACCTTTTGGGCTCGCTCTGTTCAGATCTCTGTAATCAACGCACATCCTGACCTTTCCATCCTTCTTAGGTACAAGCACAATGTTAGAGACCCATGGAGGATAGTTTGTAACAGTAAGAAAACTGGCGTCCAATTGCTTATGGACCTCTTCTTTAATCTTGACTGCCATGTCCAACCTAGTTCTTCTCAGCTTCTGTTTTACAGGTGGACATTCTTCTCAAAGAGGTAGTCGGTGTACCACTATATCTGTATCGAGTCCTGGCATATCTTTGTATGACCAGGCAAAGACGTCTTCATACTCATGGAGCATCTCTACCAGTCTTCCCTTAACATCAACTTGCAACACAACCCCAATTCTGACCTCTTTCTTATCTTCTTCTATGCCTAGATTGACAACTTCAATTTCTTCTTGATGAGGCAGAATGACCTTCTCTTCTTGTCTCAGCAGTCCGGAAAGGTCTTCAGGCAAGTCCTCGTCTTCGTGAATCTCTTCTTCATCTTGAAAAATGGGACTGTCAAAATCATACTGAGTCATAGACGAATTTGAAGCGGTGGCATTTGTGATGTGAAACCTGCATGATTGGTGTTTATGCTTAAAATGATATGTAAACAAGCACAAACACATTGTCATTTTATTGTCAAAAATAAAAGAAGAAAAACAGGGATCAAAATATTTGAATGCACTTAAACACCTTTGATTAATGATAAAAAGAGTTCAAACATAAACAAGTAGGGCCCTACAAAGCAAAGCCACTACGCCCTGGGCAGAACATAGGACCACACATAATCAAAACAAAGAAATTACTCTTCAAAGGTAACTTGAACGACTTCTTCGATAGTCCAGTTGCATAAACTTTGACCAGGAACACACGACTGAATCCACGCGTCCATATCACAGTCATTGTCTCCTTCGTCTTCCCCCACAACATTGATTCTGTCAAAGATGACTCCACCACTAGTGAACTGCATCGGCCCTCTATACTTTGGAGCACCCTGCGAGGAGGAAGAGGGGTTGTATCCCAAACTAAATTTGTGTTGCTTATGGGGAATGCTGAGGACTTGACCCCATCCCTACAAAGAACCATACTCCACAACAGCTCGAGCTTCTCTGAAAGAAGAGATTGAAATTTCGGGAGCCCTGTCCACAACAGGAGGCTTCTCTTTAATCTGAACAGCTTCAAATGCTTGGCACAAGGTTTCGTGGATCTCTTCATCCACCTCTACATATTTGAAGGATGACATGTGACTCACCATGATATCCTCTTCACCGCACACCGTGACAATCCTTCCTTCAACCATGTACTTCAGCTTCCGATGCAAGGTCGAAAGTAACTGCTCCTGCAGAATGAATCCATGGTCAGCCAAGTAAACAACTATATGCTGGGTGAATATCCATGATGTAGAAAACAACATCAAAGACTTCCGGACCCACTTGAATCGGGAGTGTAACTTCACCAAACACCGATCTTCTCGTCCCATCAAAGGCTCTCACCACTAGATTGCTGGGAGTACAAATCACACCTTGGGTATCCAACTTCATCAAAGCTTTCTTGGGAAACACATTAAGTGATGACACAGTATCAACAAGTACGTATGACAAAACAGCCCCCATACATTCAATGGAGATATGTAAGGCATGGTTATGATTTCTTCCCGCGGGAGTCGAGTCTAGATCTGTGAACCCTAAGCCATTGCCAGCGTTAACGTGGGTTACAACCCCTTCAAGCTGATTTACCGAAATTTCCTGCGGCACGTAAGTTATGTTCAGAATTCTCAACAAGGTATTCCTGTGTGCCTCCGAGCACAATAACAAAGACAAATTGATATTTTGGAAGGAGTTTGCTGCAGATGATCAACAATCTTATAGTCACTCTTTCGAATAAGATGCATGAACTCTTTGGCGTCTTTGATCCGAGAATCTTTCTCTCCTTACTGTGAACTTTCTTCCACTACAGCCTTTCATTTTCCTTTATCAGACCTCTCCACATTAACCTCTGAAGGTGAAAACACTCTATCGCTTCTGGTCAAACCTCCGGCCCTAACAATATTATCCACGGATGAACCTCCGGATGACGCTTCCACCAATTCTTGCTTCTGTCCATTACAAAATACCTCTGCCCCATGATTCCATGGGATGGCCTTGGTGCTTTCGTAAGATATTATTCTGGCTTTAGTGATGACCACTGGCGCTGGCCTTGGAGGCGCTGGAATATTTATAGTTCTGTAAGGGATTGAAATCGTAGCGACTTTATCCCGTCCACTGTCAATTTTCTCCACATCTCCTTCTTCTATTATTCTATCAAACTGCAAAATACCCTCATTCATCAGACATTGAATATGATTCCTTAGATCCACACAACCTTCAGGGTAAGCACTAAAACCTTCACAACCTTCCACACAATCGTGGAACACCCCTCCTTTCAACAATCTGCTTTTTACAAAACTTAACGGCGTCTTCAGCTCTGCGACGTCAATTACCAGATTCAAATTCTCACCCTCAACAATGGCATTAACTCCAGCTTCCCCATGGTTTGGCATTGGGTTCTGAACCACATTCGGAGTCTCGTTGGTAAAGTTAATTGCCTTGGTGTCAAAAAGATCTTGCACCTTGTGCTTAAAAGCCTTGCAGTTATCTATATTGTGGCCCGGAGCGCCCAAATGAAAGTCGCACCTGGAATTGGCATCATAGCCTGGAAGTGGCGCGCCTGTAAGTGGTGCTAGAGTTCTCTTTTGGATCAGCTGTAACTAAAGCAGATGTTGAAGTAGTTGAGAATACGATATAGGTGGTGTATTAAACTGCCTATTGATTGTTCTTCCTCGGTTCTGAAACCGGTGTGGTGCATAATTTTGTTGTTGTTGAGGTGCCGTTGGAATGGTTATGCTGGCAACTTGTGGCTGTTGCTGAGGCTGAAATTGTTGTTGGCGCTGAGCCCTGTTTCTATTTCTGTTTCTATAACTTGTTACTGCATTTGAATCACCCTCTCTCTTCTTGGAATTACCGAAGGTATTTCTCCCTCCACCTGATGTGGATCCTTCTCCATTCTGAATATTACCCAACTTGATTCCGTTTTCTACCCACTCACCGGTAATAATCAAATCAAAAAAACTTCCGGACATATTTCCAATTAGCTTCTCATAATAAATTCCAGGAAAGGTAGCAACGAACATATCAATAAGCTCCCTCTCCACCATCGGAGGCTGAACTCTGGCCGCTAGTTCACGCCACCTCTGGGCATATTCTTTAAACCCCTCATTACTCCTCTGAGACAGATTCTTTAACTGAACTCGGTTTGGCGCCAGATCACTATTATACTGATAATGACGGGCGAAGGCCTCTCCAAGATCCCTCTAACTTCTGATATGAGTCGGATCTAGACCCATGTACCATTCTAATGAAGGCTCTGACAAGCTATCTTGGAAAAAGTGCATCAGCAACTTCTCATCATCTGAGTAGGAAGACATCTTCCGATAATATGATCTGAGGTGTACTTTGGGACAAGTTGTCCCTTTATACTTATCAAAGTCCAGGACTTTGAACTTAGGTGGAATCCTCACCCCTAGAATCAGCCCCAAGTTAGACATATCAAGCCCTAGAGAGTTCTGGTTCTCAAGATTCTTCATCTTTTCCTCAATCATTTTAAACCTTTTATCCACATCTGTCTGAAGGCCTACACCCAAATCTCCCATCGAGAAAACATCATCCTATTCATCCTCCTCCCGTTGTGGACCTGCTTCCCCATGTGCAACGCCCGCTGCACCTGGTACGTGAACTCCTGGTTGATGGCCTCCACCCGGAGGAATGAAAACAGTAGGAATATCATTAGCTTGAGGAGTATTCCCATCAGCCGGGGGAGGAATAGCAGTGGTCCCTCCATGTAAGACCCCATTACCATCCACCCTGGCAATTAGAGGCTAGACCAGTGTTCTGAGATGCTCTTGACCATTGGCAACCCCTTGCATCAGTCCATGAACTGAGCCATACGATCTCTGAACTCTTGCAACTCTAGTTGTATCTGATCCATAGCTCTTTGCTGATTCGCTCGGGTCGAGTATCGGTGAAACGTATGGTTTGCTATCCTGAAAACACTGCTGAGAGAAAACCACAGAGAGAATAAGGTTAACAGAACTAGGAACACCTGCAATGCAAAAATGATGATGATGATGCAAAATCCAAGCATGTAAATATGATTCAGGGAAATTCTCCCCTTGATTCTAGTTCCACACACGAACAAGAAACAGAAGAAGCAACAGATGGAGCCACAAAATACTTCTCATAAATAAAATGAGAGCAACCGTCGGCGTACACAACATATCCAGGAATACAACAGAATGATCAATATGACCTTATCCAACAAGCCTGGTGATGGTCAGAATAACAAGATAATAACAACAAAAGAGTAAAAAACAACAGAGAAAACTGCATCAAGTAACTCCCTTCAGCCACAGTAGCGAGTCTGGAACTCCTCTAACAACGCCTTTGTGTCTGGATGCCCAGGCCTTGCAACCAACACCTGAATGAGAAACTCCCTTCTGCTGATGAGATCCTTCAGAACTTGAGCATAATCCTCCTAAGCTCCTTCTCCGAAAGCGTCTTTAAGTCTGGGTTTCTTCAATTCCGCTCTCATTTTGTATTGTTCCAACGTTGCCAGAGCTTATCGTAACTTACGGTCCTTTTCATACTGACGAGATGATTCTCCTAAAGCTTTCTCATCTTTAATCCGGCATCCAATCTTCAACCTATCAATTTGCTGATCAAGCTCATCCTCTCTTCCCTTATTTGCAGTAAGAACAGCATTCCACTGATTGTTGAATTTGGATATCTCCAAACGCGCTCTTTCCAACTCTTTCTTCTTGTCTTTGAGGATATTACTAGCGCTCTTCAGATCTTGACCTACTCGTTCTCAGGCACGAATCTATTCATTCAATTCTCTCCCTATCTTGTTCAGAGTCTCAGTCTTCATCTTGGACAGGTAGGCTACTTCATTCTTTTGGCTTCTCAGCTGAATAACCTCCTTTTCTAGCTCTTCTTTTTCAGCCCACAGCTGGTTATACTTCTGTATCTCAACTGTTGTTGGTTCTTCAGCTATCAAAGGATATAAAGGCTTTCTGATCGGGAATAGTAATAGTACCCTTCCAATCCTCTCCTGGATCCATTCAACATATGGTCCATTGGCTCTACAGTCACCTTTACCCAAAGAAGATTTTCCTCTCCGGTGGATTCTTCCCCAAGCCTTTTCTAATCTGGTCAAAGTCTCACTGTCAACTGATCCTGTGAAATATAGAGATTCCTGTATTTCCTCCTCCCTCGGGGGTCCTTTTAAAGTGTAGCCAAATTTCTTGATTGCAAGAGCAGGGTTGTAGTTGATGCCACCATTTCTTCCTATCAGAGGAACATTGGGAAAGTTCCCACAGCTGTAGATAATCTCCTTGCTAAGCAGGTCTCTGTTGAACCAAACAATATTCTCTGAAGTCAAGCCCATGATCCTCTCCGACCAATCAATTGTGTCTAAGGTATCAACAAAAGGTCCAACCTTAGGAAGATGATCCATAAACCATCTGTAGAGAAGTGGCGCACAGCAAGAGACATTCTTCCCTCTTCTGTTCTCATTATTGTAGTGCACAGAATGGTATACATCTCCTAAGAGAGTGGGCACAGGATTCTAGAAGCAAAAATATGGAAGGCGTCCAAATCCACGAAATTTGGGATATTAGGGAACAAGACTATGCCATAAATGCAGAGCGCCAAAATTGCATTGAAAACCACCCAACAACCCTCCTTAGCAAAGTGTTGAGCTCTACTCACCAAGAACGACAGTGAAAAACCAAGGACTCCATTTCTCCACACCATCTTACCATCCAACTCAGAGATACCCAGATGAAGAGCATTGGCTAGCTTGGTCAAGTCAGGTTCTGCTTCAGAGTGATAGAAAGGCACCTGCTCTAGGACTGGAACTCCTACCAACATAGCAAACTCTTCCAAAGTTGGCATCGGGACATAACCAAGGAAGGTGAAGCAATGCAACTAAGGATCATAAAATTGCAGCAGGGTATGGATACCTCATAACTCATATCTTGAGATTTTGCAGACATATTTGAGAATCTTCCCATAATCCTTCCTGAAGTCTTCCATAACACCATGATCAGCTACAGAAGTGAGACTAAGCAAAATCCCTATCTCCGGCGTCGGGAACTTGTAGACGACAGTCCTCTTGAAACCAAGGTCCATACCGACGGTGGATTAGATTACTAGAATCAAAGGGAAAATATGCACCTGAAACACAAATACATGCAAATGTTAAAATGCAAATGAAAATGCAGATGTAAACAGTGGATCAAGACTGTTGTGCTACTGACTGAGATGAACCATAATTCTGCCTCGGCGAGAAAATACCAGAACATCAGAATACTAAAGCACAATAAACCCACAGTATCAAGATCAAAGGTTCGCACTTATAAGAAAACCAGAAATCCGGGTAAGTTGGAGGTCAATTTTCCTGCATAACCCTACCACTCACAAGGTATGGACCTAATTTGATGAGGTTTGGCATCCTATGCGGTTGTTAGCATCAAAGACTCTCGAGAAACGATGATACGTTCACCATTTCTAGTTTGGCGTCATAGTCAAATGAGGAGGCCTCACTTAATTGGCTCCCAAATGATCAGTCTCCAAAGTCGACAATTTTCAGATCCAACATCCTTATCAACTGTCCGAAACAGACTGGACAGAATGTCATCACAGAAAATCTCGTCTGAACGCGAATTTCATGAGAGCTATTACATACCAAACATGCAAGCCATCACTACTATCAACACTAATGTTATGTATGTACTCAAGCCTGAGTATTG
Source organism: Lathyrus sativus (assembly GCA_963859935.3). Classification (NCBI taxonomy): domain Eukaryota; kingdom Viridiplantae; phylum Streptophyta; class Magnoliopsida; order Fabales; family Fabaceae; genus Lathyrus; species Lathyrus sativus. The sequence continues at coordinate 5,526 of CAWUDS030005911.1, read as the reverse complement.
GGCTTATCTCTCAATGGAACACCCACCCAACAGCACAACAGCAACAAATAATAAAGTGCAGAAAATAAAATGCAAATGCAACAATGTACAGATACAACACATATGCATAAAAATATACACACCCACAAACATAAAACAAACAAGCACTAGGATTGACACGCATAGGGAAATAGGGTCCCCAGCAGAGTCGCCAGCTGTCGCAACTGCGAAAAAGGGCTGACAAACAGAAAGAAGAGACGCCACCGAACGTTATTTATCCCAAAGAGAGGGAAAGGAAACGATCGAAGAAAACCTGAGAAAATGGGAAAAGACAAGACATCGCAACCAAATCATGGGTTCAGGAGTCGGTTACGCAAGGGGAAGGTATGAGCACCCCTCACGTCTGTTGTACTCAACAGGATCCATGCTTGTTGTCTAATCTAAGGGTGAAAACTATCTAAAAGCTACTTCTAAACGGGGGTGAAAAGAAAGAACAGACTCGATAGGACATCGCCTCCCTATGCCTATGTATTCCCTCGTGCAATAGGAAAATCAGAGTCAACGTAGTTCAGGAAACTACGGGTGAAGGGGGGAAGGTTTCTCGCCAAGACATCGCCATCTGGTATGAGAAATCAGAGCAAACGTAGTACGGGAAAACTAAACCACTGATTGGTGTTTTTTTATAAGTAATGTTAAGTTTCCATTCTAGCAGTTAGGGACGATGCCTGTTTGCGGTAGAACGGAAGAGTAACGTACTCTTTTTGAAAATTAGGTTTGCAAACAATCCTGAAGGATGAAAAGGTTTGAATTTTGTTTGTGTTTTTTATGAGAAGTGAATTGAGTTAGTTTGAAACTCATGTTGCGCTAAAGACTATGACATAAGAGCGAATGCGTCGCATATCTCCCAAAGGGCATACGCTAAACACTCTAGACAATGTGAGAAGAGGCCTCCCTTTCATCATTTCTCATGTGCTTAAGGCTCGTAGCATACAACAATTATTATCCTTTATTAAGTGTCTTAAGAAAGTTATGAGATGAGATGAGAAGACACAAGACTCTAAGGGGAACTAATCAACCCTAATGTTATCATGCAAGATAGTTCTAAAGTGTGGATGAAAATAGATACTACCTAATATTATCATGCAAAGGATTGAAAGTCTAATGTCTCTGCTACCCCCATCTTAAATAGAGCGACTAAGAATCCTAAGGGATCATGGCAAGAAGCACAAGTAAACATATGGAAAATTAATCACAAGATAAAGATGAAATGAGATATGAAATACAAATACAAATGCAAATATGAAAAGATGCAACAAGACAAACACAAATCAACTTAAACAAGTCAACAAGAGATGAGATGAAATGGGAGAAGCAAGATCCTACAACCAAGTACCATCAATCATCAAGAGAGAAAAGGTGCTAATCAAAGAGCACAAACAAAGAAGTGAAGGAGGAAAGAGTGTGGGGCAGCCACCACATCTTAATCAACTCAACCAAACACTTACTTCAAGACCAAGTAAAGAAATGCAACACAACTATGCAAAAAGAGCACAAATGTTCATGACAAACTCAAAGTGTAGTCAACAACACCAAATCATCATGAACAAGTACAAATCCACTAGGGGCAGAAGTGAAACACAAGTGAGATGCTCCAAATTCAAGGTCAAAATGAAAGGCAAGCACAAGAAGGACCATGTCACATTGAACAATCAAAGTTTAAAAAAACCATCTCACACTTCAAACAAGTGGAAAGACAATATCAAAAGGAAACTTGTGGCACAAGATACACATTCAATTGACCTCTAAACATGCAAGGCAGCACCTCAAGCATGTTAACAAGAGCTAACAAAGATTAAGAGGTGCTCAAGGGATCACTCATGACCATATCCCAAAGACTAGGTCAAGACTAGTATGTGTAAACATGATGAAATCAACTTGAATTTGAAATATTCACCAAAAATAGGAGGCAACTCCCATAAATGCCAAATAAAATACCCAAGTTAAGAAGAATCAAACACAAGACATCAAGCAAGAACTCAAGGCAAGATTTCACTCAAAGCATCACAAATTAAATCCAAGAAGGCAAGGTGTTCCACTTATCGAGTGTTCATCTAGGGTCCACAAAAAGGCAATGGAAAACAATTGAAAAATGATCATTAATACCTCAAATCAAACCTCAAAAATAACTCAATCAATCACCTAAGTGTGAGAGGAAATTTGGTCCTATGGGATATTTAAATGAGGGCCAATGATCATTTTCAAAACAAGGTGCAAACCATAAAACACCTTTAATCTTAAATTCAATTGAAAATATTAAATAAAATTGGAAAATAAAATAAAAATATTGAAAATTATATCAACATCATGAAATGTGAGAAAACTATTTTTTGGTATTTTTAAGAAATGCAAAACTATTTTTAAAAAGGTTAAATGAAATAGAAAATAAAAAGAAATAAAATAAAATGATAATTGAATGGAGGGGGAGAAGTAAAAAATGGATAGAACTAAATCCTCTTGAAAATAGGCTTATGGGCCAAACACGGGGGGTAGGGATGTCAAAATCAACAAAGCCCAAAAGCCAAATGAACTTAGACTTAAGTGAAACGCTGCGTTCCACTTATCCAAGTCAGATTCAACGCACACGCAAGCAATGGTCAACCACACACACAAGCGACACCTCACACGGTCAAAAAGTCTCCAAGCCACATCAGCTTTCTTCTCAAATCAAACCAGACGCCGGAGCTATGGCTCCAGTCGTCTTCTCCGAGAAGGGCCACCGGAGCTCAAACGTGAAACCACCATAAAAATCATAGATTCTGGTACCACTTTAAAGCTCTAATCATGTAGAACATGAATCCACCTTCCATTTTTAAAAAAGATTCGTGTAACTAAGTGAAAACAAGCCACAAGTTTTTGAAGTTCAAATTAAAAGTGAAGTAAACAAGCATGATAACAATGTAAACATTGCCTACAACTTGAGTGAAGATGACTTGAGAAAAAACTTGAGTGGAAATTTAATGAAATGGGTGATTCGAAGAGAGATAAGTTTTATAATTTTTTTTGAGTGAGTGAGCTCTTTTGACCAGCTACCTTGCATTCTATGCATTAGGGCTTTAATTTTGGCTTAAATATGAGGGCTTAATATACTCCATGCAGGCCCATGTTGGCTGTTTCCCTTGACTTCAAAATTTGCCAAAAAAATGCAATCCATGTACATACACGAGTTTTTCTCCTTTTCCAATCCTTTTGGGGTCAGCAATTGATCATTTAGGGTGTATAGAAATGAGTTGAGGTGGTTTGGTGAATTGAAAATGCATTTGTACCAAGTTTTGTGCCATGAATTTTTATGGTATGGAAATGTGAAAATGGTTTGTAATGTGATTCTATGTTGGTTCAATTTGGGTAAAATGCATCATGACCATGTAATGATATTGGCGTAGTCTTAAAAATTCAAAATCAAAGGCATTTTATGACTTGTAATGAAAGAAACTCATGTCATGTCCAAAAATCAAATTTTCACCTTCATTATGGTTCAAATGATCACACCAATCATCAAAAATAATGGATATTGAACTCAAGATGATTTTAAGGCAATTAGACACAAGTGTCATGTTGTTTGAAAATGGATTTGAGGTCATGAAGTTCATGGAAATGGCCTTTGAAGTTAATGACCTAAAGTGAGGTTTCCAAAATTACCCTTGCCTTGTGAAGACCATAACTTGAGCTCCACACATGAGAATAATGAGTTCTATGACTTTTTGGAAATCTAAGACAATGAGGAACAACTTTCATGTTTACTTGAAAGTGAAGAGAAGCTTTGTTCCATGTGAAACATGCCTTGGAAGTGAGTTGACTTTGAGTTCCTCTAAAATCTCTTCATCTGATGACACCAACTTGTTGACATCATAACTTGAGATGTACAAAACCAATGGATGAGTTCTTGTACTCAAACTAAATCTTGAAAGATGATTAACATGTCTTATGTTTGTGAGAAAATGAGACAAGACTTGTATCATAGTGAAAATTGTCCTTGAAGTTAGGCACCAAAAGAGTGGATTTTATACTGAAATCAACTGAAACCCTAATTTAGTAACTTCTTAAAATCTTGAATCTTCTTGATTTGATCTCAACAAGACATCTTAGATTCTTCATGATGACTTCCCATGGCTTTCATGACCTAGAACCAAGTCTTAAACCCTCTCAAGTCCACAGTTGACTTTGGGTTGACCAGATAAAACCCTAATTCCATATCCATTGACTGAGGCTCTTGCAGATGATTTGAATGACCATAAAAACTCCATAAAGACCTCTCAAGGTGCACGCTGAGCTTTTGAATCATGTATTATCCAAATAGGTAACCTCATGAACCTCTACTCATCCTTAAGATAGGAGATGACACCCATACACACACCTCTCCTCTCAAGGAGCTTTGAAACCCAACTCCAATGATGATGGTCTCTTGATGGCTTGAACAAATACCCTTGCTTGAGCTTGAACAAGAAATATTCTCTCTTTAATGGTGAGTATAAAATCTTGATCCCTGTCTAGAACCAATGCTATGCAAATGCAAATGCTAAATGATATGAAACACAAGCCAAGCTAGAAAGAAAAGGTTGGTCAAATTTTGGGGTACAACAGCTGCCCCTATTCAAACGGCTTGAACCTGAAGGTGAGAAAAGCAACCGCTTTCAAACGTTCAAGGTAAAAGGTGATTTGAATACAAACGAACCCAGAAATTTGCCAACCGCAAGATAGTAAACTGTAGAAATGTCCACCAAAGTGGAATCATGAGAAATGTATCTGAAAGTTGTAAGGAACCAACTACTAACCATAGGTTAGAAGGCTTCGACATGCAGTCGGTAAAAACATATGTTAAACAAATAGGCTCAACATCTGCCGGTAAGAAACATATGCTAACACGCAGGCACGACGCTCGTTTGGTAAAAAAACATCTGTTAACAAGCAGGCTCGAGACTCGGTCGGTAAAACATCTGCTAACAAGCAGGCTCAACACTCGTCGGTAAGAACTCTGATTAACAATAAGGCATCTGTTAAACAAATAGGCTCAATATCTATTGATAAAAACATCTGCTAAACAAAGCAGGCAACGGCACTAAGTCGGCTCGACACTAAGTTCCTTAAAGAGTTAGAAAGAATGGTGCATGAAATGATGAATGCACAAACACACATATACACGTATAGACATATATACAAACATGGGGACTTAAGGGTTTAAATTAACCATCCCAAGGGTATGTATTATGGTTTTTTATACCGACAAGACAAGGTTCTAACAAGTTCCCAAAGGCATTGATCCGTCTTTCAGATATTATTAACACATCAATTACTTGGAAATCAATAATATTCTCAAGAGAATCTCATTTGAAAACAACATCGGGTATCAGCCATTTCGGGTTTACACCCTCATAGCCACCGCACTACATCCTAATTAGGCCAAGTGGGGTAAGAGGTAACTAAGGTCCTCAGTTTCACGGGCTCCTAGGTTGAAAGTAGTAATGTATTTACGATTACTCATTCAACAAATAC
>CAWUDS030005910.1:0-23863 GCA_963859935.3 Lathyrus sativus | reverse complement strand
ACTATTATCAGGTTGTGTAGGTCTTGTTTGCTTTTGTGATACTGCTAGCATATGTAGCTGTATGATATAATGTTTTATGAGTTAGCATAACCATGTTAGTTGATGCTAGGAATTATGGTATATCTTTTTTTTGTTTGGTGACGATTAGCAGTTCCACACTTTGTTGGTGTGTGTTTTTCAAAGTTTCATGGGAAGCTGTTTGGCTTGAAGCATAATGGCTGAAACAAGAATACCATACTACTGCTAGGCCATTCCTTTTTGTTTTGTTTCTTCTGTCTTGCTGTTGTCATGATTGTTGTGTCATATATGTTTGAAGTGATCCTTTTGGCTGGTAAAAAACATGGGGTGATTAATATATTTATATTGGTCTTCTCCTGAGGAACTGGTGTGTTTGCACTTCCTCAAGTCTGTCTATACAAAGGTATGACATTGAACTGCTGTTTGGAATCATGTGTTTAAGATGTCAAGGGTTTTAAGGCCTTAGAGCTGCTATTGGCCACTATGATGAGAGGATTCAAGTTTGGTTTGTTGATTCATAGGCCTTTGTTTTAAGGGAAGATTTGTTGGGGTTTGCTTTTTGTTTTACATACTGCTCCTGTTGAGGTGATTCAAAAATGCTGCTGAAGGCACATTTTGCTCTATGATGATAAACATTTGGTTTGGTTATTGACCTTTGTTTCAACATCTGTTATTTGAAAGTTTAAATCTGTTAATTCATTGGTTCATGGTTGCTAAAAAAAACTGCTTGACATGCTGAAATCTGGTTGAGAGCATTTGTGTTATCTTGTTTAAATTGAACAGTTGGTTAGATAAGATAGTTTTGTTTCCTTCACAAAAACCTGTTGCTGAACATTGTAGTGTGTTGCTGTTTCTATTTCCAAACTCCTTAGATCACAGTTGTCTTGTTGGAAATTTTGTTACTATGTTTTATTAACTTGCTGGTGAAACTGTGTATAGTAGATTTGGTCTTGCCTAAGACACTAGCTTAAGGTATTATGATTGGGAACATGAATACCTTGTTGTTGCCAGATTTGGTTCCTTTTGTTTGGCGTGGTTAAATGATTGTCTTTAGGGTCATATGTTGGGGTTGTTGTTTAGTGTTTGGCATGGTTGTGTCTGGTGTTGAGATGATCCATATAAGTGCTAAAGATCAATTTGTATCTGGTTACTGTCAACAACTATGTGTGAGTTAAAGCTACATGACTTGTACTTTGGTTTTGCTGTATCAATGGTTGCTTTGTGATGCCAATCCTTTTTTTTTGTTGTTCTGTTCAAAACTGGCTGAAATGTTCACTAGGGGCTTGGCATGGCAAATGTGATTGTGAGGTGGTTTAGCAAACTTGGTCTGTGTGTTTAAGGTTTGATGGTTGGTTCTCATTGCATTTGCTGTCTAGTTTGTTTGGTTGGTCAGTTATATATTCCCATTCAAGCCTTATTGGATTTCTTGTTTTTGATTGGTGTTTAATGTAAGGAGACTGTTTAGTTATAAGCTTATGTGACTGTCATATGCCTTCAAGCCTGGTGTGTTTTGTATGTCTTTATCAAGTTTGAGGTCTGTTGGGATTTGTTTGTTAGCATTATAGGAGGACAACCATCATAGGCCTGTCACATGATTGTTCGTGTTAAATGTCCTGTTGGAGATTAACTGCCATGACAGCCTCAGATCTCAAGTTTTTTAATCCCTATTTTTGGTTTGCATTATGGTAGCAGAGTAGTACTGCCATAGGTTTTGCTTTGTACTGCTACTTGTGCATTGTTTTGTTGCTTTGAGGTTTGTGAGCCTTTAATATTATCAAGTTGGTTTTTGTAGTGCATCAGTTTTGTTTAATCATTGATAACAGGATTTAAGCATGGATAGGGTCCAGTTCAGTGCTTAGAAGGTTCTTTAGTTTGAGTTTTGGTTGTTTTAGTTTGGTTTTTATGTGTGTCCAGTTGAGACCATGACAGGTTTAGGTTTCAAGCATTGGCAGCATAGTGTTTAAGTGTTTGGTTCCTCATTCAGCATACTGCCCAGTTCTTGTGAAGGAGGAAACTATTTTGGTTTTCCTTTAGAGCTTTGTTTAGGTTCTGTTTTGTTTTAGTTGGTACTTGGTGGAAGGCAAGCCTTGCTTGATTTATGCAGTTAGAGCAAGAGGTTTTCTTTAGTTGAGCTTAGGTTTCAGCAGTTGGTTTGTCTTTAGAAAAGGCTAGATCAGTCGAACTCTTTGATTAAGTTGAACTGCTTTAACTCATTTGATTAAGCTGTACCATTCATGTCGCTAGGTCAGTGTGGCATTTGTGCTTTTGTGTTGATTGGAATTCATCAATTTGCATTGAAATGTCGATAATATTTTGTTGTGGCCAGGTTGTTGTGCTGACATCCAATTTTTTTTTATAAAGTGACTCACATACCAACTTTTTGTTTTGGTTCTTTTAAATAAAACTTTCTGCTAGAAATCACTCAGTTTCATATCTTAATTACTGCTTAGTTCAGTTTGAGTATGGTTGGCTATGTCTTTGAAAAGGCATGGTAATTTAAGATTCACATGGCTTTTGAATTGGATTTCATGCTAGGTTTTGTTTAGTGGCTGCAATTAGGACAGTTAGAGGTTGTTGTTGAAAACACTATTGTTTTAGACATAGAGATCTGCTAACATGCTACCTTGATTCAGTTAGAATGTGCAAGTACAGTTAGGGGATATAGGTATTTGTCATGTTGAAATCATCTTTGGTTTTCAGGATCTGTTTTGGAGGATTGGTATTGCTGCTCACTACTGGCTGTTTAAATTCATTGCACACACTAGATTTGTTCCTTTTGACAATGTTTTCAATATTTGTGGTTTTGTTGCTTTGATGAGTCTGGTTGTGGTGTGCTGCTAAAACAGTTTGGTGTGTGGGGAGTTAACTCATGGTCATGGCCCTTAACAATTTGGCTGCTGTCATTGTTTTTGAAGTTTGAGTAGTTATTGATGTTTGGTTGTTGTGAACCTTAATTATCATCTATTAGAGTCTGCTAGCAGCTTCTGTCCATCATGTGTGATTGGAATAGTTGTTGATTTGGGTGTGTGTTATTTGTTATGAGCATGTCCATGTCCTGTATGCTAGCTATCATGAACTGTTTGATTAAGCACCATTGCCTAGCTTTGTATCCTTGTTGCTACTTATGTTTGATGTGATGATTTAGCGTGAGTTTGGACCAGCCTACTATCTGGAATCACTTAGCAACATATTTGAAACATGTTTATGTTATTCTTCGAGCTTGATGACATCTGCATTAATCCATGGATTCCAAAACGTATTTCAAACCATGACTTGTACTTTCCATCGAATTTTGAGTTATGTGCATTACTTGAGAAAACCAGCCGCACCATCGTGATCCTCTTGAAAAAACAAGTTAGATGGGCTTTTATTTCACTAAATTCTGTTGAGATTTGAAGAAGTTTGGATTGAAAACGTATATTGATGTTTCACTTGGTTTTGGTCCAAAGCTTGCCCATGAAATGTGCGCGCGGGTACCATATATATTTATGGGGGTGGCTAAATACACGGATGTATAACCACCCCAGTGGTAAGCAACTTGCTCATAAGCACGCCTCTCATTGCCTGAACCCGGGTTCGATTCCTGTTGAGGATCAACCCCTTTTATTTTATTTATTTTTCTTCCACTTTGCCTTGATTATTGTTTTTCCTCTTTCTCTTCCATCTCTTATCAGCGCGTGCGTGTGGCCTAGTGGTTGAGTTTGTTGATTGCAAACCAAAGGGCGTGGGTTCAACTCCCACCCCTTGCCTTTTTTTTTTTTCATTTTGTTATTTTAATTCCTTATTATTTTGTTTTAATTGCACAAAAATTCTAAAATTCATAACTTTTGCATACTTCATTATTTTTGATTCATTCTTTTTGCAAAATGTTCATAATAATGACTATTTTCATTTAATGAAACAAAATTTCAAATTATTTGTATTCACAGTACCCTTGGCTTACTTGAAAGTTGGCCCTCTGTTAGATTTGTTACTTTGTATCTTGTTAACATTCTCAGATCACCTTGTAAATAAATTCTCTTCGTATTGAATTAAAAAGAGCGGATTAGGTGTAGACCTCTTCTTCTCCGAGTGTTGGGATGCCCACTGTATTGAGGGTGATTTCGACACTCGTCTTTCAATACGAAGACGTTTTCTATCCATTTTTCAAATCCCATCTCCTTAAAATCAATTATCTTTGTATTGAATTAAAAGAGGGGATTAAGTGTAGACTTTCTTCCTCTCCGAGTGTCGAGATGCTCACTGTAGTGTGGGTGGTCTAGACACTCGTCTTTCAATATGAAGACATTTTTCTCTTTCCAACTTTCTCTTCTAAAAAACCTTGGTCTGGCGCCGAGTGCATTTTCAAAAGCCCTTTCGATAATAAATCAGTTTCTCTTTGTATTGAACTAAAGAGAGAGGATTGAGTGTAGACTTCTTCCTCTCCGAGTATTGGGATATTCACTATAGTGTGGGTGGTTTCGAAACTCGTCTTTCAATACGAAGGCGCAACTTTATCCATCACTTATCCTCTTCCACCACCTTTCACAACTCCTTTCCGAAACCTTTCCCACCTAAAACCTCGGTCCCGTACTGAGTGCTTTTTCAAACTTTTTTCTTAACAAAAACTTGAATGATCGTGGAGTGGTTAGGCGTAGGCCTTCTCCTATCCCGAGTGCTGACGTTTACCGTAGGGTTCTCTGTCGCAAAGTACTTACCATTCAAAACCAAAAAACATCTTTAATAAGAGAACGAAGTTATCTTTGTATTGAACTAAAGAGAGAGGATTAAGTGTAGTCTTCTTCCTCTCCGAGTGTTGGGATGCTCACTGTAGTGGGGGTGGTCTTGATACTCGTCTTTCAATACTAGGACGCTACGTTCGCCACACCATTTTCATAACAAAAACCTTGAGATAAAGAATTGGGTACTACTCGTAGGGGTTACTATCCGAGGACTTATCTCGCCCCCCCCCCCCCCCCCCTAAAAAACAAATCCACAAATCAAATGTGACATCTTGCCTCGCATGGCGAAAACCTAATCATTTCAAAAAGGATATGTTATGTCCGTTCTACTGCAAACAGGTAACGCATAAGTCTCCTTGCATGCGAGCGACAATACACCTAAACTGCTAGAATGCGCATGATAGCATCATCCGTAAAAAAAACATTAACAAACCGTAGGCCGAACTACGGTTGCTCTGATTCTTTACTTCCTTTGAGTAAAGATACGTAGGCACAAGGGCCACAATCCTTGCCGAGCACACATTCCCCCCACATCTGTAGTTCCCCGAACTACGTCGACTCTGACTTTCTCATGTCTATTGAGAATACGTAGGCCTAGGACCACGAAGTCCTACCGAGTCCTTTCTTTCTCTTTCTTTCCTCCTAATCTCCATTTCTAACCCTTCTACCTATCTTTTAGAACACTTTTATAGCATATATTTTAGCAAATAATATTCACACATCGACAAACAGAAGGTTCCCATCGAGTACGATGGATGCGAGGGGTGTTAATACCTTCCCCTCGCATAACTGGCTTCCGAACCCGTTCTTGGTCGCGAGACCATCTTATCCATTTTCTTTTCTTAAGGTTTTATCGATATTTTCCTTTCCCCTCATGGGATAAATAAAGTTCGGTGGCGACTCTTCTGTCTATCCTTTTCGCCTCCCCGTCGTTGCGCGATGCATTTTTCGAGTAGCGACAGCGTGTTCGTTAAACTTTCAGTTATTCAAAATGGATGTCAAAAGTTCCTTTTTGAATGGCTACATCAATAAAGAAGTCTACGTCAAACAACCCCCTGGCTTTGAAGACTTCAAGAATCCTTCACATGTCTTTAAGTTGAGGAAATATCTTGATGGCTTAAAGCAAGCACCAAGGGCATGGTATGATCGACTTAGCAAATTTCTTTGCGAAAGAAGATTTGAAAAAGGTAAAGTAGATAATACCTTGTTCATTAAGAGAATTAAAAACAACACTTTATTGGTTCAAGTCTACATTGACAACATCATATTCGGCTCAATAAATAAAGATCTTTGTGAAGAGTTCTTATTGATAATGCAAGGAGAATTCGAGATTGTCGCATTGCTGCGAAGAGGGGACGGAAAAGACAGAAGAGTCACCACCATTCAATATTTATCCCAAAGAGGGAAAGGAAACGATCAGAGAAAACCAACAAAAAAGAGAACAGACAGGTCATCGCAACCAAATCTCGGGTTTGGAACTCGGTTACGCAAGGGGAAGGTATGAGCACCCCTCACGTCCGTTGTACTCAATGGGATCCACGCTTGTTGTCTAATATATGGGTGAAAACAAACTATCTAAGGTTGCTATTGCTAAACAGAAAGAACTGACTCGATAGGAAATCGTCGCCCTATACCTACGTATTCCCTCGTGCAATGGGAAAGTCAGAGTCAACGTAGTTCAGGAAACTACGGGGGAGGTTGCTCGCCAAGACATCGCATCTTGTGCCTACGTATTCTCATCTGGTATGAGAAATCATAGCAAAACATAGTTCAGGCTAACTACGGGACAAGATCTCGATCGCACGGGTGCGAAAGAAAGGGTTCGGAACAATAGGCTGGTCTCGATTGCATGGGGGCAAGAGAATGGGGAGTTAGTTATTAGCGGGAAGGTCTCGATCGCACGGAGGCGAGAGAAAAGAGAAATTAGTTGTTAGTGTGTTCGCCAAGACATCGCCTCTTGTGCCTACATATTCTCATCTGACATGAGAAATCAGAGCAGTTGTAGTTCAGCTAACTACAGGAAAAAGAGGGAAAAGTGCTCACTAGGATTATCGCAATCCTATGTCTACGTACTCTCAACAGATATGAGAGATCAGAGCAGCCGTAGTTCGGCTAAATACGGGAAAACGGGGTGTTCTCGATCGCACGGCGAGAGAAAAAGTTCGGGTAGACGATACTAGCGTACACATTCTAGCACTTAGGCGTTACCTGTTTGTGGTAGAACAGACGTAGCATGTCTTGGTTAAAAGGTACGGGGAACCTAAAGGTTTAGAACAACATGCTAGTCTCGATTACATGGGGGCAAGAGAAGGGGGAGTTAGTCGTTAGTATGCTCGCTAAGACATCACGTCTTGTGCCTACGTATTCTCATTTGGTATGAGAAATTAGAGCAGCCGTAGTTCGGCCAACTACGGGAAAAAGAGAAGTCTCGATTGCACGAGGGCGAGAGAAAAGAGGTCTCAATCGCACGGGGGTGAGAGAAAAGGGGATCTCAATTTCACGGGAGCAAGAGAAAGGGAGTCTCAATCGCAAGGATGCGAGAGAAAGGAAACGGAACGGGACGCATACGCTAAATCCTAAGAAGTAGGAGTGAATGCGTCGTATATTGCCCAAAGGGCATACGCTAAACACTCTAGACGAGAGAGAGGAGGCCCCCCACTTATCATTTCCCACGTATCTATCGCTTACGGCTCACTACACTCGGCGGTTGAATAAAAGATTGGAATTAGAAAATGTTACCGAACGGAGTGGTTTCGTTGACCCTTTACATTGCGTGCAAGCTCACTTCCAAGCTTCTCCTCTTTGATCCTTGATGATGATGTTTCGAAATACGGCTCGAAAGGGTCAAAGTGAATTGAATCGGGTCCAATGTGACGCTAAACCGTCGTAGCTCGACTTATAAGGGAACTCAAATTATAGGAGGTCGCGTAGTTGATATTCGTGCTATGGACAAGATATAGAAATGATATTGAGGATCATTCTCCAACCAAATCGTGTCGCACGGATCAAAAGTGGAATCTTGTCTCAATCGCAAACATAATGTCGATTAATCGAAGGTAGCCTATCGCGATCCCAAAGTAAAGAAAATGACCCAAATGATCATCTTCCATAGATTTGAAATCGGGGAGGCTATCGACTTTGAAAATTTGACGCGTACGAATACATGACTTCATCGATCACGAAAAGTCAAAATAAAATCGAAAAGAAGAATAAATGAGGAGAGAAAGAGGTGGTCTCGGATCCAACATTATTCATCAATAATTTGACAAATAATGAATTACGGAAGTGTCGTCACCGACCAAAACAGATGAAGGTAGAATAAAATGCCCAATAAGAAATGAGAAAGTCAAAACTTAAGATAAATTGAAATTCTAAAAGAAATAAAGTTCTAAAATTTAAATTAAAAGAAAAAAAGTTTATAATATATGTATATATGGAATTCTAAAGAAATATTAAGAAGAAACTAATATGAATACTTAGAATATATATATATATATATATATATATATATATATATATATATATATATATATATATATATATATATATATATATATATATATATATATATATATATATATATATATATATATATATATATATATATATATATATATATATATATATATATAAACTAAAAAGTTGTATTATAAACTAAAAACAAAAACTTAAACTAATATATATCTCTAAAATATTTACAAATTAAAAAGAAGCAGGGGGTATACAGATCCAGGGGGTGCGCATAGAAAACCGGTGGGCTGAAAGCCCAAACCAACAAATAAAAGCAAAAACAATAAAAATTAAATGAAAAAAAAACAAGAACTGTTCGCATCACTTTCATCATTAATCTTTCTCAGAAACTCCCTCTCGTGCATCACTTCTCTCTCTCAATCTCGGATTCGCCCTTGCTTCTCTCTGCTTCCATTCTCACAAAAATCTCAACTCAATGTTCTCTCTGTTCATTCATTTCAAAATCAAACTCAACCATTCCATTTGTTTTCTGTTTGGATTTAAAGATTGAAGAGCAGGGTGGACGTGTGAAATGGGTTCTAAAATTTGTTTTCCAATGCTGAAGGTTGTGGGTTTCGTTTGAGTGGTTTGAAGTGGGTGTGGGTCGGTTTCGGTGAAGAAAATGGTGGTTTTGATGTTGATTACTGAAGAACAATGGGTTTTGGGGTTGAGAAATCTGGGTTTGATGTTGTTTAGAAGATGATGAAGATGCAGTTTCGAAGTTTACGATGGGTTTGAATTTGGGAATTTGGGATTTTGAAGATGATGGATGTTGTTAGTTGAAGATTTGAGGTGAGGGTTTTAGAAGGTGAATGAAGATGATGAATGTTGTTGTTTTTGGAGTTTCTGGGTTAAGTCGTAGTGATGGTGAGGGTTTCGATTGGAGTGATTTATGGAAGATGATGATGATTTATGAATTTGAGTTTGAAGATCTGGGTATTTGGAGAGGAAAACATTGAGTTTGAAGGCTTGTTAGTAGGGATTGTTCATGTATGATGAATGTATGGATGAAGAAGACGATGATGATGAACAAGGTAGGGGAGGAAGGAGGCACAGCTGCGCAAATTTTCTTTAGGGTTTCCGTCCCAAGAAGGAAGAAGGTGAACATGGCTATATATGCCCTAGGAAATACACATGGCATGTTGGAATGTGCTGAATTAATTGACTTAAATTGATTAATGCTAATGTTGACTTAATTAAATGATAATTGCTGATTAAATTCTGATTAATGACAAATGATACTGACTCAATAAAATAAAGTGGACTTAATTAAATGTTAATGATTAATGTTGATGATAACTAAAGATGGCTAATTAACTCATAACAAAAACAAATCTACATTAAAATAAAATAAAAACTAAAGTTTAATTAAATTGGACTCTAATCTAATAATAAAAATCTAGCTTAAGGACTCTAAATAAATCTAAATAATCAAAAAAACTAGTTCAAATAAACTTAATTAATAAAGCTCTATTTAAAAAACCTAACTTCTATTTTTCTATTTAAAACAAAATATTCTAAACTATTCTAAAACTAATAAAATCTATATTATAAAATTCTAAACAATTAAAAAACTATTTCTAAAAAAAATTAAATATAAAGCAAAAATAGCAATAAAAATGCAAAATGCCATGGAAAAAGGGGCGATCACCGAAATGTGTCAAATCATCAACACGGACTGAATCATCAAAAGAAGAGCGACTTTCACTCGATTTCGACATTGAACTTCTCGTTTGAATTGATTTGAATCGTATGAAATGCGAGCAAAGCGGCTAAAATCCTGATAAATTCAATCTGGCTGATAACATAGGCAAAATGCGACCTAAATGATATGCAGATGAAAACGAAGCAAAAGCAAGTCAAAGTTAGAAAGCGATGGCAAATTTTAGGGTGCAATAGTTGTCCCTATTCAATCGACTTGGACCTGAAAGGATGAAAAACATTCGCTTTCAGACATTCAAGGTAGAAGATGATTGAATACAAAAGAACCCGAAAATTTGCAGTCTGATCAGGATGGTAAACTGTAGAATCTGTCAATCAAGCTCACCTGAGAAATGCATCTAAAAGTTGTAGGAAGATGAGCTAACTCATCACCAATAAGAAAACATCGACATGCAGTCGGGAAAAACATCTGCTAACACACAGGAAACGACACTAAATCAGTAAGAACATCTGACTTCGCCATCAGGCATCTGTTAAACAAATAGGCATCGAACCCGAAGGTCGGCTCAACACAAAGTTGAGAAGAACATCTGACCTCGCCGTCAGGCATCTGTTAAATAAAAACAGGCATCAAAACCGAAGGCCGACTCAACACGAAGTTGATAACATCTTATCCAAAACTCGCATCATCTAAGGATAGACGAAGAGAAAACCATATTTAAATCTCGCATCGTCTAAGGATAGACAGAGAGAAAACCATATCCAAATCTCGCATTGTCTAAGGGTAGACGGAGAGAAAACCATATCCAAAATCACATCGTCTAAGAGTATATGGGAAGGAACCATATCCAAAATCACATTGTCTAATAGTAGATGGGAAGGAACCATATCCAAAATCACATTGTCTAAGAGTAGACGGGAAGGAACCATGTCCAAAATCACATCGTCTAAGAGTAGATGGGAAGGAACATCCAAAGTCACATCGCATAAGAGTAGACGGGAAGGAACATCAATCTAAAACTCGCATCGTCTAAGGATAGACGGAGAGAAAAATCATATTCAAAACTCGCATCATCTAAGGATAGACGGAGAGAAAACCATATCCAAATCTCGCATCGTCTAAGGATAGACGGAGAGAAAACCATATCCAAAATATCATATCATCTAAGGATAGATGGGAAGAAAACCTGCTGGGGATGTCATCATCAGAGGGTTGACGGACAAAGAAAATCTGCTTGGAGATGTCATCATTAGAGGGCTGACGGACAAAAAATCTGCTTGGAGATGTCATCATCAGAGGGCTGACAGACAAAGAAAATCTAGTTGGGGATGTCATCATCAGAGGGTTGGTGGACAAAGCATGACCGACGTATGATCCAAAACCCAAAAGAAAGTAAGCAGATAAGCCGACTGAACCAGGATGTTGATATACCACTGTCTTGATTGAAGAATTGATTCAGGTCTCCACGGAAGGCTAACAAAAATTGGCTTATGCTTCGCATGCATATGTTTGATTTTTTCTATGGCGTAATGCTCCATACGAAATGGAAATGCTACGCATTTGAGGATGAAATGTAAATATGCTAACTATATGCAAAAATGAAAATGCAGGCTCGGGCTGCCGGGGAAAGCTGGATGCAAAAGAACCACTCCAGCAAAATAAATGTTGAAGCCAACTCCACTGGGGATAACTGGAATGTCTCTGGGATCACAACCCTGCTTAATATCCTAACCAAACTTCCATTCTGCGGGACAGTAGGAGCAACAGACGACTTCTGGGGAAGATCGCTGAGAATTGATCTTCTGCCTTTCTATGAGGAATTACTTTTGTTGGAGAAATACCGAGGATAATCAGGTTGTGACCTTCCAGGAAAACCAACTGCCACTGGCGACTTCAGCGGGGAAAGGAAAAATAATAACCCAAGATGATACCCACTCCACTAGGGGATAATACCAACCTCACTTCTCTGTTGGGGCCATGACCAAATATGCTAGCTTGCTGGAGACTTCGCTTTCTTGAAATGATCTGTTTCAAAATGAGCCTTCGAAGTAACTTTACCCCTGTCTGATTGATCTTCGAAAAGATTTGCTGACTCTCAACTTGATTTCCCCAGACTAACCAGTCTTTAGAGAGACTTCTCGACATAACTGCCCCATATTAACTGAATTTTGGGGGAACACCCTGACATAACTGCCCCATATTGGCATCTTCTGACTGAGCTCACTGGCCACACGCTCCTCAACATATTTGTCCAGAAATTTCCTCTTGATAGGATAAGAATTCTTGACTGACATTCATTATGTAAACCTCATTGATGCCAAATACCTGTATGCAAGCAGAAAATGTTTTTCTTCTGAGGATGAAAATTCTAATGCAACGCACATGCTACTCTTGAAGTTTTTGTTAAAAAGATATCGCTAAACTTGGTGAACAAGTTACTAATTAAAATGCAATACTGATTTTTTTGAAATGAAACCATGCACGTGCAATACCAACGAAGTATTTTAGCACAACTCATGGGAGTCAGGAACTCTATCTAGTTGAAGTACGCCTTCAAAATAAACCCTACTTCAATTAGGACTTTTAAGGGTTTTAACATGGTCAGGCTCACGGTTTGAAAGAAAGGATATAAGGCTCAAAGTTTGTTTTAACCCACCCACTCTCCTTGATGTTCTACAATCCTATATTCAGCTAGTTCGACACAAGCGCTCACCTCTCAAAGGTTGAATGACAGGAGTGATGGTTCAGGAAACCATAAGTTTTTAGAGTGACAGTCACTCGCTTTTCGTCTTTGGTGTCTGGAGTCACACGACTTGTTTTCCGTCATTTTTTCGATTTCCCTATTTTTGCCTAGACTGACTCTTTTGAGTACATCTTTTGATTTCAAAGTCCAGCGGGATGCCCTAATTTTGCCTAAGCCACTTGTTTTCAAGTTATCGACTTAGCGGACTTTTATTTTTTCTTTCTTCTATTCTTTTGTCTTCTCTTTTTTTAGAACAAATCATGTGACACCGGCTTGTCTGACTTATTGAAAGGATTGTGACTTCCTTACTCCTTGGCTGGCAAGGGATAACCACTATGGTTCTTTAGGTACGACCTCTATAGGTGTGATTGATCCTCGAACATGAACACTCCTTCTGCAATTTGGGTGTTCGGTCGAATTAACTGACACCTACCCTGCTCAGGTTAAGATTGCGGGTTTTTTTGTTTTCAGAAAGAAACTCCTACTACTAGGCTCAAAGGGGTTGACAAGGGATTATCATCCTTATATCTCCGGTGTTTAAGAATTTGAAACAATGTCTGTACATCATCAGCAGGGTTTTATCCAAAAGCATACAACCAGAAAGTTTGTGTTTTCGCTTCATCATCCTCCCTCAAGGAGTTTAAGCAAGAAAGTTGGTATTGCACTGTACAGAAATATATACGAGTGATCACGAATCTATTACTTCAAGAGAAACATACTCATTGCATTATGATCATCATTCAAAAACTAACAAGTCTTACACGCAAACAAAGCATTAACAGACAATGAAAAATACAAACGACAATGCAGTACAAAAATTAAAAATGTCATGACTGAGGAGACGGCTCTTGAAATCTTCAAACTTAAAAAACTGAGAGGTTGACGTGCACCACCAACTTTCCTTCCGAAAAGGATATGTACTTTTCGTCAATCAATTGTTGCACTTCTGCTCGAAGGAGTCTGCAATCTTCAGTTGAGTGCCCTACGGATCCTCCATGATATCCACATTGTACATTGGGATCATACCCAGGAGGTTATGGCTCTGGAACCAGATTGAGAGTCTTGGGCTCCACCAATGAGTTTTGAATCAAATGTGGCAAAAGCTGATTGTACGACATAGGAACCAGGTGATGAGGAGCATTGTTGTGAAACATCTTATTCTGGTGATGATTGTGTCGTTGTCGCAACAGGAGGTTGTTGGCGCTGATTAGGACGTTTCTTACACTCAGACACTTTCATTCTCAGACTTGGCCCAGGAACAGGCAATAGCTGTGGGCATGGAGATTCTGAAATCATAGATTGTAAGATACACTCCTGACCCAAATGCAGCTTCAGGGAAGAAAGCAGGAACATCCATTTCTTTTGCAGTAACTGGAATAAGACCACCGCTCGGCGCGAACTCAAATGCTTTTGATTCGATTAAGTCCTGAACTTAGTGCTTAAAAGCTTTGCAGTTCTCCACATTATGCCCCGGTGCCCCAGAATGGAAATCACAGTGAGCACTTACATCATAGCCTGGTGGTGGCTTACCAGGAAACGGAGACAGAGTCTGAAGTTCGACCAATCAAAGTTAAAGCAAGAGTTACAACAACTGAGTATAAGTCATAGGGATCTGATCGAAGATTCTGTCGAGCTGCTTTGTCCTATGAGCATATATCTTAATCTTAGGATTGCCTTGGGGAACAGGAGGTAGTTGCTGACGGGGAAATTCTGGAACCTCAGGTTGTGCAGAAGATCTTTGAGGCACATCACACTTTGAGAGAGATTCCACAGGTAAGGGTGGAATAGCCATTTCTGCTGCAGCTTCAGGCACATGATCGCCTTCATTTCTTATCATATTTATTATGACTTCTGTGATCAGGCCCATCTGAGTCTTCAATTGATGAACTTCTTCCCTAAGTATTTTTTGATCCTAACACAAAGCTTGCATGTCCACCATGAATTGTCCCATCTGGCTTCGGACTTCCCTCAATTATGCTTGAATATGTTCCATAGTCACTTCTGTCTTTCTTGAAGAGTTAATGTCAGAAAAGATGAAAAGCTTGATCAGGACCACCAAACCCAGCCTCGAGCACCTGCTATGCAAATGGAATGCAAATGATATGCAAAATACTAATGCAGCAAACAAAGGATCAAAGCTTCCACAAGCTCTGAACAACTGTTGCGCTGCTGACTGGATAAGTTCATAAGTTCGCTCTGAAGAGAAAACCAGAATATCGAGTTGGTTGAAAGTAAAAGTTTCCTGCATAACCCAATCCGTCTCACAGGTATGGACCTAATTTGACAAGGTCTAGCATCCTATGCGGTCGTCAGCATCACAGACTTTCGAGAAACGATGATACGTTCACCATTTCTGGTTTGGCATCATAGTCTAACGAAGCGGCCTCACTTAGCTGACTCCCAAATGATCGGTCTCCAGAGTCGACTGTTTCCAGATCCAACACCCTTTCCCGACCGATGTACGAGATAGGATGTCTTCAAAAGGAAACCTCATCTAAACACAGATTTCATGAGGACTAGTGCATGCCAAACATACATATCCTCACTACTCTCCACTCTAATGTTATGTATGTACTCAAGCCTGGGTTTTGGCTTATCTCTCAAAGGAACAACCACCCAACAACACAACAACAACAGTATAATAAAGTGCGAAAAATGTAAATACAATAATATACAAATACAACGCACAAATATACACACCCAAAGACAAGCAAACAAATGTTAGGATTGACTCGCATAGGGGATGAGAAAATTCCCTACCAGAGTCGCCAGCTGTCGCATCGCTGCGAAGAGGGGCCGACAAGGACAGAAGAGTCTCCATCGTTCGTTATTTATCCCAAAGAGGGAAAGGAAACGATCAGAGAAAACCTACGAAAAAGTGAACAGACAGGTCATCGCAACCAAATCTCGAGTTTGGAAGTCAGTTACGCAAGGGGAAGGTATGAGCACATGTCCGTTGTACTCAATGGGATCCACGCTTGTTGTATAATCTATGGGTGAAAACAAACTATCTAAGGCTACTATTGCTAAACAGAAAGAACTGACTCGATAAGACATCACCGCCCTATGCCTACGTATTCCCTCGTGCAATGGGAAAGTCAGAGTCAACGTAGTTCGCACTACTAAAAATAAGACATTTGGTTAAATGATTTTACATCAGATTTTTAGATATATGATGTGAAAAATATTTGTTAAAGGATTTTACATCAGATTTATTAACAATATGATGTGAGAAATATTTGATTTAAAGATTTTACATCAGACATATATTTCCACTGATGTAAAAAATAACGCGGTGGCATTGTCGTAAATAATAAGAAATTTTGTTATAAAGGATTTTACATCGGGCCATTTATCCCAACCGATGTAAAAAGTTCTCAATAAAAAATAAATAAAATGGGAGAAACATTTTACATCGGGCCATGTACCCCATCTGATGTAAAAAATAATGCGGTGGCAGTGTCGTAAATAATAACAAATTTTGTTATAAAGGATTTTACATCGGGTTGTTTATCCCAACCGATGTAAAAGTCCTCAATAAATAAATAAATAAAATAGATTAAGATTTTATATCAGGCCAATTTGCCCAACTGATGTAATAAGATTCTAAATAAAAATTTAAATAAAATTGATTAAAAATTTTACATCAGGCCTATTTGCCCATCCGATGTAAAATGTTTCTTAAAATCCCAAAACCCTATCTGAAAACTTAAGATTCTCCAACTCCCAAAAATCTCTTATCATTCTTCTTCTTCGCTTCCACCGTCTTCGTCTCCATTTTTCTTCTTCGCTTCCACCATCATTGTTATTCTTCTTCCTCCGCCGCCACCGTCTACCATTCTTCTTCCTCCGCCGCCACCATCCGTCATTCTTCTTTTTTTTTTCGCCGCCACCCATCCCTTCGCCGAAGATGAGGTGAATCTCTTTTCCGTAAGTTTCTCATCGTATTTTCTCTAATTAATTATTTTCTCTATAGTTTCTCTATATTTATTCAAAATAGGATTGATACTCGTACATGTATATCATAGGACGTTCTTAATTAAAATAATAAATAAAAAATAAAAGATACTGGTGATGCTACTCATAATAAAAAATTTTATTATAAAAGATTTTACATCAGGCCGTTTACCCCAATCGATGTAAAAGTCCTCAATAAATAAATAAATAAAATAGATTAAGTCATTTTAATTAAAAAAATTTTAAGTGATTTATATTTAACTGATAATAATTGCATGATATTTTTATTTTGTAATATAAAAGGATTAAAACAAAAATTTCAATTCTTTAGTATATATCATCTAGATTATATTTTTTTTTAAATTCATATAAAATGTGATCACATGCATTAACTATGAAATTGTATAAAAAATACAGATATTATGAGATGCTTCTTCATATTAATAAAAAATATAGATTAAGTCATTTTACATCGGGTTGTTTATCCCAACCGATGTAAAAAGTTTTTCAATAAAAAAATAAATGGATTAAACGTTTTACATCGGGTCATTTTGCCCAACGGATGTAAAAAGTTTTTCAATAAAAAAATAAATGGATTAAACGTTTTATATCGGGTCATTTTGCCCAACTGATGTAATAAGTTTCTCAATAAAAAATTAAATAAGATTTATTAAACCTTTTACATCAGGC
The DNA here is from genome assembly GCA_963859935.3 of Lathyrus sativus. Lineage (NCBI taxonomy): Eukaryota > Viridiplantae > Streptophyta > Magnoliopsida > Fabales > Fabaceae > Lathyrus > Lathyrus sativus. The sequence goes on along the minus strand of CAWUDS030005910.1, from coordinate 6,561 downwards.
CAATTAGCCCAACTGATGTAATAAGATTCTAAATAAAAATTTAAATAAAATTGATTAAACCTTTTACATCAGGCCTATTTGCCAACCGATAAAAAATGTTTCTTAAAATCCCAAAACCCTATCTGAAAACTTAAGATTCTCCAACTCTCAAAAATCTCTTATCGTTCTTCTTTTTCGCTTCCCCGTCTCTGTCTCCATTTTTCTTCTTTTACGCTTCCACCATCATTGTTTTTCTTCTTCCTCTGCCGCCACCGTCTACCATTCTTCTTCCTCCGCCGCCACCGTCCGTCATTCTTCTTCTTTTTTTCCCGCCGCCACCAATCCTTTTGCGGAAGATGAGGTAAATCCCTTTTACGTAAGTTTCTCATCATATTTTCTCTAATTAATTATTTTCTCTCATCATATTTACATAATGTTGATGAATTAGTTAGCCATATACTGACACAAGAATACAAAAACCAAATATGTTCATCGTGAATACAAAAACCAAATATGTTTATCATGTACTGCTACTTATTTTAATCCCCAATTTATAAAATACAAAAAATAAATATGTTTATTCAAAATAGGATTGATACTCGTACTCGTACATGTATATCATAGGTTTGATACTGAGACTCACATAAAGACAAACCTATAATATACATACAAACTAGGATTGACACTGGGACTCACATAGAGACAAACGAACATTTCAACTAGATCTGGGAGGAATAACATTTCATGCAGTAAAATTATTTTGGATCTTTCACATGTACATTAGTTATGTATATACATACAACTAGATTGACAATTTGTATTCTCTATTTTATTTCTCAATTATCAGGCCCCAATTGGAGCTCTGATACCAATTTGTTAGAACAGAACTGTAACAATTAATTTGGAATGAAAACTTAAATAGCCTAAGTACAACTGAAAAAATCTTAACATTTAGGAATCCACTACTACTCAGTTCTCCTACAATATAGACCTGACTTATTCAACTAAAGACTTGGTAAACTAAATTATTCAACTACAGACCTTAAAAAAATGAAAAGTTTATAGTCTTCTATTTTATAGACTCAGACTTACCTGTATGTTATTTTTTCACAATTATTAGAACTTCACTTTATTATTTTGATAGTGAAATTCAGACTTGTAATGAAATATTTATTATTAGAACTTCACTTTATTATTTTGGTAATGAAATTCAGACTATTTATCAAAATAGGTTCAGACTTCACTTTATTATTTTGTCATTTCTTCACAATTACTAAAAGTCTTTATAACTTCATTATAACTTCACTCTTATTTTGTCTTTAACTAGTGTTATATAATTGGAGTAATATTATGTAATTTTCCATCCTATACTAACAAATTTTAATTTTTAGATATATTTAAGAATTTACGAATTTAATTTATACATAGACTAGATACATCAACTTAAAATGATTTGTTTCCAATGCAGAATTTATAATATATATGAAATTCTTTAATTTATTTTCTTTTATATATATATATATATATATATATATATATATATATATATATATATATATATATATATATATATATATATATATATATATATATATATATATATATAAGACTATAAACTTCCAATAATAAATGAATATGATGCATGTTTATTTATTTAATTGAAGAAAAGTTGTTTGATGTAACAGGGTAGTAATAATAAAATGGAATTCTGGAATCTTTTTGTTGTTGCATTAATGCCTATTTTTAAGGTTCTGTTGATTACTGTTCTTGGTATTTTCCTTGCACTTGATCGTTTTCATATACTCAGTAACGAAACTTCAAGAAAAAACTTGAATACTGTAAGTTCATTGTTTTTTTATTTATAAAATATTTTATATTTCAAAAGCTCTATTAATATATGAAAAAAATTTCTTATATATATATATATATATATATATATATATATATATATATATATATATATATATATATAACACTTGGTAAAGTCAGATTGATTTGAAATAATTTTTTTAAATCATAAATAGTAGAACCAAACTCAGTAAGCTCTAATCCTTTTGGTAAATAACTAGAATTGTTAACTAATCGGTGTATTCAAAATAAAATTGTTTATTCAAAATAAAATAAAATTGTTAACTAACCATGCATTGCTTATTTTTATTATTTATGTTTGGTTTGTTGTTCATCTCATGTGTATTCTTCTAATAGGTTGTGTTTGCTTTCAGTTTGGTTGAATTTTAAGGTGCTGTCACCGCCGCCACCTTCCGTCATTCTTCTTCTTTTTTTTCCGCCGCCACCAATCTCTTCGCCAAAGATGAGGTGAATCCCTTTTACGTAAGTTTCTCATCATATTTTCTCTGATTAATTATTTTCTCTCATCATATTTACATAATGTTGATGAATTAGTTAGCCATATACGTACGGACACACGAATACAAAAACAAAATATGTTTATCGTGTACTGCTACTTATTTTTAATCCCCAATTTATAAAATACAAAAAATAAATATGTTTATTCAAAAGTGTACATGTATATCATAGGTTTTTCTAAATTAAAATAATAAATAATAAGTAAAAGATACTGGTGATGCGACTCATAATAGTAGAGAAACTAAATCCATGCATTGCTTATTTTTATTATTTATGTTTGGTTTGTTGTTCATCTCATGTGTATTCTTCTAATCGGTTGTTTTTACTTTCAGTTTGGTTGAATTTTAAGGTGTTGTCTCCCGTATAGGTTTCTATTCTCAACGTGAAATTTAAGGTGTTGTCTTTCACTTGGAAAAGTTAACTATTCTCAACGTGAAGTTTTGATATTATTTGCTACTGAAAGAAATATCTTATTTTTTAGTTTCTATTGGAGAGACAACCTTGAGCTTTTTCTACTTTCCAGCACTCTGGCGGTGATAACAACGATAAATAAGGTATCTTTAATAGTACATGATTTTACTGTTTTTAATAATAGCTTTTTGTAAAAATGTCAAATAATTTTGATGTCAATTTGGTGCTATTTGGGTTAAATTTGAGTAATAGAATTTTATGCGCAAATACCATTGTGTTAGGAATAATTTTTATGATTTAATTTAATGCCACATGTTTGCACGTAGAGACTTTGTTCTCTCTAATGTGTCCAAAAGAGGGACTATTGTAGGTATCACAATGATTTAACTCTGTATGTGTTAATTTCGGAACATAGGTATGGATCGTAGTTGGATGAGAGCTAATCGATTAAGTGCTGAGTACGAGCATGGAGTGATGGAATTTATACAGTTTGCTGAAAGTAATGCTAAAAAAAATATTCCTCCTCCTAAAAGTAGTGCTGAAAAAAGTCGTCATGTGCTTTTTCTTTGTCCATGTGTTCGTTGTGCAAATCAAGAACCAAAACTTAATAAGAAAGAAATTATGGATCATCTAATTTGTGAAGGGATTTGCCAAAGTTATACACAATGGATATGGCATGGTGAAGTAGTAGCAAAGTCAAATGTGTCCAAAAAAGATAATGTTAGTGTAGAAATGGATGATCGTCTAGAAGACATGATGCGTGATATTGGACAAGATTCGTTTAAGAGGGCACATGCGTATGATACTTTATGCAGTGACAAGGATAAACCTTTGTACCCGGGATGCACAAATTTTACACGTTTGTCTGCTGTGTTAAAATTGTTTAATTTAAAGGCAAATAATGGATGGACTGATAAAAGTTTTACCGAATTGCTTGAATTGTTGACACAAATGCTTCCCGAAGGTAACGTAATGCCAAATCGTTATTACGAGGCGAAGAAACTATTGTGTCCGATGGGTTTGGAGTATGAAAAGATACATGCATGCCCTAATGATTGCATACTATACAGAAAAGAGTATGTAAACTATAATCACTGTCCGAAGTGCAAGGCGTCACGCTACAAAGAGAAAGATGGTTATTCTAGTGATGATGAGGTGGTAAAAAAGGGTCCTCCCGCGAAAGTAGTGTGGTACCTACCAATAATTTCAAGGTTTAAGAGATTATTCGCTAATGAAAATGACGCAAAGAATCTTAGATGGCATGCGGAAGAAAGAAAATCTGATGGGAAAATTCGCCATGTAGCTGATTCTTTGCAATGGAAGAAAATAGATTCTTTGTTTCCAAATTTTGGCAAAGAGTCGAGAAACCTTAGATACATACAAGATAAGTTACGTGACGAAAACAGAGTGTGTCACTTACTACCATTTATTCATGGGTAAGTTTGTATGAAATTGTGTTTTTTATTTTTTTATTTTTGATAACATAGATATTTGATGTGTTTTTTGTGTTTCCACGCACACGTACAGAGACCATTGGAAATTAATAGTCATTTGTCCAAGAGACAATATTGTGGTCGTCTTTTGTTCACTTCATCGGGAACTTAATCCAACCATGAAGAAAATTGTTACAAAGTAAGTTTATATTTTATGTGAATTTTGTTATAGTATATGTTATATCTCATATACATAAAATTTTACAAAAGTAATTTCATATTTTATGTTGCTCTATATGAATTTTTTTCTGAATTAGTGCTTTCGGGGTTTATCAAATGGCAAATGGAAATAGAAAAAAGGCTACATGGCTCCAACCCAAAGTAAGCGTCATGTAAATTATAATTTTATATTTAATTTTATCATAAGTATTCACTAACTGTGTCATTTATTTTAGACAAGGCGACAACATAACTCTATTGACTGTGGATACTATGTTATGAAAAATATGTTGGATATTGTCTCTGCCAACATAACCGAGTCTTGGTTGCAGGTAAATAAAAATAACTTTACTTTGTTATTTACTTTGCATTTGCAACTTAAGGTGAATTTTCAAAGAATGACTTTATATTGCTATTTACATATTGTAGGTATTTGATGATCCAACAGAATTAACACAAGATGATTTGTATGATTTGCGACTCCGTTGGGCAAAATGTTTCTTTGAGTTATATAAAAATTAAACTTTATATGGTGAGTTATATAGAATTTTCTATGTATACCTAATTTGAGTTTCTTGACTTTGGTATTGTCTGCTGATGTTTATTGTTATTATTATTTATTGTCAGCAAATGTGATTTTGGTGTTCTCTACCGAAGCTAGCTACAACGGATTTCTTGTGGATTGCATGTTGGTATTCAAGTGTGGTAAAGGACTTATAAATGGTTGAATATTGAAGAAAGAATATGTGTACTAGATTAGTACTTTTGTTCCTCAATTAGTACTTTTGTAAATCAATTTCTTGTGGATTGAACAGTTGTATGTATACTAGATTAGTACTTTTGTAAATCAATTTGTTCATGTTGAAGAATATGTGTATCCTAGCTATTTGGTGCAATGAAACTAAAAGGTTAGTTGAAAAAATATAAAAAATTGCATACCAAATAGGGACTAAAATTTGGTATGTGTGATGTTGGAAAAATATGAAAAATTAAGTACCAAAAAAATTACAGGGATTCCATATCGATTCGGATAAAAATTAGTCTAAATATTTAAGAAAAACAACCTACATTTAACATCGGGTGGGTGTGCTTAAAAACCGATGTAAAAACATAAATTTTGAAGACACGTAGCACACCTTTTACATCGGGTCAAAAAGGAAACCGATGTAAAAAAACATACCTATGACACCTTTTACATCGGGTCAAGAAGGCAACCGATGTAAAAAAACACACCTATGACACCTTTTACATCAGTTCTACTGACCAACCGATGTAAAAAATCACCTATGACACATTTTACATCGGTTCCGAATAGCGACCGATGTAAAAAGTGCTTTTTTTTATAAAAAAAAATTAATAATAATATATTTCACATCAGTCTTAACTGTCAACTGATGTAGTAGATGTATTTTTTACATCGGTCTATGACCCGATGTAAAATGTCTTTGATTTACTACATCGCTTGGCTTTACATCGCACCCAGACCCGATGTAAAATGTGTTTTTGGCCCGATGTAAAAAGTCATTTCTGCACTAGTGTCGGGAAACTACGGGGTAGGTTGCTCGCCAAGACATCGCTTTTTGTGCCTACGTATTATCATCTGGTATGAGAAATCAGAGCAAAATGTAGTTCAGGATAACTACGGGACAAGATCTCGATCGCACGGGTGCGAGAGAAAGGGTTCAGAACAACAGGCTGGTCTCGATTGCACGGGGGCAAGAGAAGGGGAACTTAGTTTTTAGCGGGAAGGTCTCGATCGTACGGAGGCGAGAGAAAAGAGAAAATAGTTGTTAGTGTGCTTGCAAAGATATCGCGTCTTGTGCCTAAATATTCTCATCTAGCATGAGAAATCAGAGCAGCTGTAGTTCAGCTAACTACAGGAAAAAAAGGGGAAAATGCTCGCTAGGATTATCGCAATCCTATGCCTATGTACTCTCAACAGATATGAGAGATCATAGCAGCCGTAGTTCGGCTAACTACTGGAAAACGGGGTGTTCTCGATCGCACGGAGGCGAGAGAAAAAGTTCAGGTAGACGATACTAGCGTACACATTCTAGCAGTTAGGTGTGTTGATGCTCGGCCATTGGAGACTTAGGCGTTACTTGTTTGCGGTAGAGCGGGCGTAGCATATCTTGGTTAAAAGGTACGGGGA